>PVJS01020406.1:0-32614 GCA_004027185.1 Glis glis
TTCCTTCCTTCCTTCCTTCCTTCCTTCCTTCCTACCTTCCTTCCTTCCTTCCTTCCTTCCTTCCTTCTTTCCTTCCTCCCTCTTTTCTTTTCTCTTTTTGGTATTGGGGATTGAACCCAGAACTATTCTATCTCCAAACTACACCCCCAGTCTTTATATATATATATATATATATTTAACTTTGAAACAAAGTCTAAGTTGCTGAGGGTCTTGCTAAATTGCTGAGGCTGGCCTTGAACCTGTGATTCTCCTTCCTCAGCCTCCCAAGTACTAGGATTATAGGCATGCACCACCACTTCTGGCTAATGTGTGCAACTTTCTAACTTCCATATCTCAATTTACCCATCTATAAAGCAGGATTAGTGACATCGCCCTACACTGGCAGAGCAATACAAAATTTTTTTTTTTTTTTTGCGGTACCGGGGATCGAACCCAGGGGCATTCTACCTCTGGGCTACACCCTCAGCCCTATTTTTTGTTCTTTATTTTAAAACAGGGTCTCACTAAGTTGCGGAGGGCCTCACAAAGTAGCTGAGGCTGGCCGCGAACCCAGATCCTCCGGTCTCAGCCTCCCAAGTACTGGGATTACAAGCGTGCACCATCACGCCCGGCTAGAGCAATACAAATTTAATAAGCCTTTAAACCTCTGCTTTGTAATCTTCATATATAAATATGAAGTAATTTTATCTGCATGTCCATTATATGAGCGGATACTAACTACAGAAAGTTATACCAAATAAAAATAAGTGAACATTGGAATAAAACTGCAGTTGGAATTTGTTGTCTTATTATTTATATTGGCAAGTAAGGAAAAATAAGCATGAAGGAGAAATAGACAGTAAACACTCTGATTAGATTATGTCACAAAATTCCAACCTAGAAATAATATATAATAATAACATAGCATGGTTCAGGGTATCATTTGTAGTTACTTAATAGCACAGCATTATCCAGAGTAAAAATGTCAAGAAGCTCACATTGACATTGTAAAATGGTCAAGTGATTCTTCTGCAAGGATAACTTACTCTTGACTTTGACACACAGTTTGTACAGAGAACCAGAAAGGTTCCATGACTGGTCCAAAACACTGGCAGAAGAAGAATGGTGATCATATCTCACCACCCTCTGCCGAATGTTTCATTTCTTACACATTGGCTCTGAACAAACCTGAAGTCTCTTAGCCCCAGGATAAGCAGCTGAGCCTTCACAAGCTGACCTGCAAACTCCAATCTGAAGCTCATCCCAAGACAGGGCGGATAAATTAATCCTTCGTGTTGGCACAGTCCTGCACAAGTTTTAATGCTTCATAAGCTTTCATTTATCTTCTTCAGAGCAAGAGAGTATCTTATTCACCTCTATTTTCCTTATGTTGATGCAAGCATTCGAAAAGCAGCAGGTATTGTTATTCAGCTGGTAACAACTGGTTCAAAGGTAGGTCTCGAATTTGTCAATCCTGTTATAAACCAGGTTTGCCTCAAGATTTTTTTAATTGACAGAGAAAGTTGTTTGTATTTACCATATACAACATGATGCCTTGAAGTATATATACATTGTGAAATGGTGAAATCTAGCTAGTTAACAAATGCATTTTTGGTGGGTAGAACATGTAACATCCACTCTCTTTGCATTTTTTAAAAAGATTGTATTTCATTACTTATCACAGTTACCATACAGTACAGACCTCTTGAATAATTCCTCTTATAGAGCTGTGATTATCCTTTGACCAACATGGTCCCATCCCCTCCCCCCCAGGGACCCCCCCAGCCTCTGGTAAAATACCATTCTGTTCTCTACATCTACTTAATCAACTGTTTTAGATTCTACATATGACCAAGATCATGCGGTGTTTGCCTTTCTGTGTCCGGCTGATTTCACGTAGCGTAATATCCTTCAAGTTCATCCACGTTTTTGCAAACGACAGGATTTCCTTCATTTTATGGCTAAATAGTATTCCACTGCATATGTGTGCCATGGTTTCTTTATCTAGTCATCAGCCAATGGACACTTAGATCGATTCTATATCTTGGCTATTATGAATAGTGCCACTCTAAACACAAGAGTGGAGACACCTCTTCAACATACTGATTTCTAGTGGCAGGACGGCTGGATCATGCAGTAGTTCTATTTTTAATATTTTGAGGAAGCTCCACACTGTTTTCTATGTTCCCCGTTGGCTGTACTAAGGGACATTCCCACCAATGGTGTGCTAGTGTTCCCTTTTCTCTATATCCACGCCAACACTTATTATCATTTGTCTTCTTGATAATAATCATTCTACCGAGGGTGAGGTGATATCTTATTGTGGTTTTCATTTTCATTCCCCTGGCGATTAGTGATGCTGAATGTTTTTTCACCTACCTCTTGGCCATTGGTATGTCTTCTTTTGAAAAATGTCTATTTGGATCAGTTGCCCTTATATTTAATTGGGTTGTTTTTATGCTATTGAGTTTGTTGAGTTCCTCATATACCCTAGATACTGACTCCTGTGTCAGATGGATACTTTGCAAATGTTTTCTCTCCTTCTGTAGCCTGTGTCTTCACTCTGTTGACTGTCTCCTGTGCTGTGCGGAAGCCTTTCAGTTTGATGTAATCCCCTGTGTCTATTTTTACTTTTGTTGCCTGTGTTTCTGTGAACACGGTCAAGAAATCATCGCCCAGACCGACGTCATAGAGCTTTTCCCCCAGATTTTCTTCTAGTAGTTTCATAGTTTGGAGTCTTACATTGAATTTTTTAATCCATTTTGAGTTGACTTTTGTGTGTGATGAGAAATAAGGACCTAGTTTCATTCTGCTGCCTATGGAGAGCCAGTTTTCCCAGCACTGTGTACTGAAGACACTGTCCTTTCCATAGGCCATTGTACTCGGCTGGCGATGATGCAAGTCTGAACTCCAGTCCATCTGCCAGGCGCTGCAGTGTTTATCTGGTCCTGGGACAGGCCTACAGGGTTAGTCTGTGGGGACCAGCATGGAGTTAGGGGCCATGAGGATCTGCCCTGTGCTGGGTTTTATTGTAGTGGACCCAGTATTGGGGTCCAAGGTGAAGTCTTATGTTTAATTTATTCTTTTTACTTTTTTTCTTTTTCTTTTTTTTTTTTGCGGTACTGGGGATTGAACCCAGGGGCTTTCTAAGCCCGAGCTACATCCCTGGCCCTATTTTTTATACTTTATTTTGAAACTGGGTCTCACTAAGTTGCAGAGGGCCTCACTAAGTAGCTGAGGCTGGCCGTGAACCCAGATCCTCCGGTCTCCGCCTCCCAAGTACTGGGATTACAAGCGTGCGCCACCACGCCCCGCTTTGTGCTATTTAAAAAAAAAACGGGTAAGGGTTCATCCATAGTTTTTCTATAGTTCCATAATTCTCTCACTAGATTCAAAAGTTGTCCAAACCCCTGCAGTTTTCTTCTTCCACTGGGACTTAGCAACCCAAGCAAGAGTATTGATGCCTGTGAGTGTTTTCTGCTAACCCAGCAAAGACTCTAGGTCACATTTCCATGCACTGAGCACCATGCACTGAGCACCCAGGATGCTCAGCCAGAAGTATTTCCACAATCCAAAGTGAGGAAAAGAGAGCAATAATGGTGATTGACAGAGTGCATTTCCCAGTAGAATAGCTTCAGAGTTTTCCTATTATGATCAACACATTTTCTTCTCCCTAACAACCTCATCTCTTCGTTTCTTGTCCTTTGAAGTCAGAAATACTACTGTTCCTCTGTTGCATAAGTCATTTAAGTACTTTATGAATCATTAACCTTTAGGTGCCCTTAAAAATAACTTACTATCTCCCAGCTCAAAACCCTGTTTCTGAGTCTAGGGAAGAAGCAGTAAGTAAATTAGTTTTGAAAGCGTTTCTCTGTTGTCATTATCAAAAATCATTTGATTGCTGTGTGGAACTATGCTGAGAAATACATACATATATACACGTATATATATATATATATATATATATGCATATACGCATATATATGTATACACACACACACACATATATATATACACATACACACATACACATATATATTTGGTACTAGGGATTCGACCCAGAGGCATTCTATCTTTGAGCTATACCTCCAGCCCTTTTTATTTCTTATTTTAAAACTGGGTCTCACTAAGTTGCTGAAGGTCTTGCTAAATTGCTGAGGCTGCCCTCAAAACTGCAATCCTCCTATCTCAGCCTCCCAAGTGCTGGGATTACAAGTGTGCACCACCACGCCTAGCAAATATTTTAAAAATCATATGTAAACCATAGACAATCAACATGACCAAAGACCCAGTAGTCCTCAGGAGCTCAGAGCAAGTACATTGACTTACCTCCAGGATCCAGGATTCAAACACAAGTAACAAATTCCCTAAGCCTCATGCCCTTACCCACCTACCTCCAGGGACTGTTGCAAAGCACTTCATGAAATAGTGCAGGTGAACTTAATTTATAAATGTTAAAACTTACTCATATAAGCTCTTTATAACTTCTCATCATACATAGTTACACTGAAAAGGAAAGAAATGGGAAAAAGTATAAAAAAAGTAGAGAAAAAATAGGTATACCAACAAATCTCCACAAGATTCCTCTGACATAGTTCTATAGCACTGTGGTCTACTGTCAAACATTTCTCCCAGGAAGTTTATAACCCTGGACCTAAAACCCTCATCCTGAAATAATATTCCAAATATCATAATCAACTTTATTTTGATCACTACATGGGCCCCTTTATGGTCCTATAATAAGCCAAAAATTATAACTTGAATTAATATTAGCAATGATGGGCAGGCCTTGCGTTGGTACACGATGCCCAGGAGTTGAAAACCCTCAGTTGGCAACTTTGCCATGATAGGCAATTTCTGTTGCCCCGTGTCATCCAAATTACTCAAAGACTGCCACCCCTCTTGGCTTTCATACCTAATACAGCATCCGTCCTGAGGCTTCCTTGGTGACTAGGTCTAGTTCAGGGCTCCGCATGTCCCCCAGGACAGAGGCCGTCCATTCACCTGAGCAGGCATCAGCCCCGACTTTACTAGGAAGAGGGAAACTGACCAGAGACTTCAGTGTCAAGTTTATTTTCTCAGGAATGAGGGTGTCAGAGGGGACAGCTAGGTTTTCTAAAGCAAGTTCACAAGTGTTAAAGCTTTGGCCTTACAAACAATCTGTCTTTTGACTTTTTTTTTCCCTCAAAGGTGTTCTGGAACGCGGAGCCCACGGGAGCATATTAAACTGAGTCATAAGGAGGTGGAGGGCCTCCCACCAGGGGCCTGGCATTTAGAGACAAATAGACTGTGAGAAGGTTACTGGAACGACACCTCGCTGGCCAAGTTCTCTTTCAGCGGAGTTGCAATGTGAAATAAAGCACAACACAATGGCCATGAAGGATTATTTAGACGGCTAAATAGGACAGGCGACAGACTCTCCTGGCCCTGTTTTTTCCCATCGCAGATTAATAAGAGAGGCAATTATCTAATAAAAAAATGTACTGTTAATTGATACCAGTTAAGTACTACTACCATTAGTACTATTAAGTACTATGAGTACTGAAGAAATTTATTTCATCCTCCACAGCTGAGAAATTTGACATCTTTCCTGGCTTCCGTCTCATCCCCAATTATAATCCACTAGACATGGGACAGCAGCAAGAGCCACTTCATGTGTCACAACACCCAGTGACAGGAGCAATGTGCGCAGTAAGTAGAAGCTTATTACACCGCAGAGGGAACCGCATGCGGAGCATGATGGCTATGGAATTATTTTCTTCTTCATCTCTCCCCCCCTCCGCTGTAAGGGTTATGTTGTTGTTTTTACTCATTCTGTGGCCCAAAGTGTTATTCCTAAAGGATGTGTTCTTTCGGGTTTACGGGGGCCTTGACTAATGGAATTGCTCTAAATAACATTTTGGTACTGTAAGGTCACCCAGAGTGCTATACCTTTCCTCTAATGAGTCCGGCCCAGAGCAGGCATTTCCCAGAATTGAGATGGTAATGAAGTCATTAGTTCCTTGCCACTTGAAACCCTGGCTAGAAAGCGGAATTCTATGGGCAAAGCCGGAGTGGGCTTTTTTTTCATCCATCTCACACCCAGCTGAGCGGTAACACCTGTTACATTTTCCCAGGAGCCTGAGCCATAAGACCATTTCCAATCTATTTGCTCTTCTTCTTGCGCAGGACACTGACAAAGGCAGGGGTCCCTGTTTTCTAAGGCACTGCTAATTGAAAATCTCTGGCTGGTGCACATGTGAACTCAAACCCACAAGAGTTCCAAATCAGGCCCCAGTGAGTATTTCCTCCTCTTTTTCAAAAATAGCCTTTATGATGCAGGTTATACAAGATTAATTTGTTCAAGGGAAAAATAGTCATTGAACCCTTGCCCCCAATAAACTTTTACTTTCCATGCATAGTTAAAAAAAAAAAAGAAGGGGAAGAAGAAAGAAAGGAGAGTGGGAAATAATAAACCCCCGAGATCAGCTAACCCTATACAAGCCCTGTGTCTGTGAGAATTGGAGGATGGGGGAGGGCAGCAGTAAAGGCCATTTGCTTTTGCTATGTGTTTTTTAAATCTTCCCTATTTATTCATTTTGAACACAGAACTGGGAACAAAATTTATTCAATTATTGAGCACATGTAAACCGATGACCATGACAACTGACAAGTTTAAAAAAAACAAAATTCCCTCCTGAAAAATTGAGTAATTAAAAGAGGAAGAACTTTCCTATAGGATCCTTGAAAGGAAAAAAAAATGCTTTCACCCATGGAAAAGGTGGACATTTCTGGCCCTAGTAACCATTTATGGGGAAAACAAGGACAGGATTAGGTGATCAGCTATTGGGTCTCAAATGGCATTTGACAGAAAAAGAGAAATTAGAAATGAAGTTGATGAGTTCAGTGTGGTAGCGCATGCCTGTAATCCCAGCACTTGGAAGCCTGAGACAGGAGGATCGCAGGTTCAAGGCTAGCCACTACAACATAGCGAGACTCAGCAATGAGGAAGGAAGGAAGGAAAAAGGAGAAAAAGAAATGAAGTTGATGTAAACACATTCCCAGTCACATAGTCCTCTGGAAGCCAGAACAACTAAGGGTTTGGGTCTTGGAGTCAAAACTTTGGGACCTTCAAGTCAGAACTTTGGGACCCTCAAGTCAGAACAGCCAGTTATGAGACCCCTCCTTCTTGCCCTACCAGGGGCATTCTTCATCTGCTCCCCGCAGACAGAGCATTGCCTTTGCGTTCTGCACTGTCTTTCATTGGAATTTGTTGTTTTGCTGATTTGGGGTTTTGTTGCTGTTGTTTTTAGTTGTATTGCTTGTGGTCCTTGTCACCGCTTAAGCTCAGTACCATGGAATGTCTCATTTTTAAAGTATAGTTCTCATTATCTGTGTTCCTCCTAGTCTAATAACTGTGCAGTTATGAAGGGGATGTATTGGTCAGTAGGAGGAGCATCATTTCATTGCAAGACATAAAAATGACTGTTTAAGTAAATGTCTAATGAACTGATTAATGTTATTTCCTACATCTTAAATTGTTTTAGTTAAATTTTGAAATCTGTATATAGTTCCAAATCCAATATTGAAAGGAGCTGAGATGCTCAAAACCTTTGGTACTTATTCAAATAGTTTCTAAACCTTAGAGGAGTTCATTAAAAGTGGGTTTGCATGGTCAGGCAGGTGTGGTGGCACACACCTGTAATCCCAATATTGGGAGGCTGAGGCAGGAGGACAGCAGGTTCCAGGATAGCCTCAGCAATTTAGTGAGACCCTCAGCAACTTAGTGAGATCTATGTCTAAAAAAGGTCTGGGGGTTTAGTATTCTTACACTTTTAGAATGCATTGTCAGCCAGATGTGGTGGTACATGCTTGTAATCCCAGTTTTTTGGGAGGCTGAGACAGGAGGATCAGAGGTTCAAGACCAGCCTCAGCAATTTAGCAAGACCCTGTTCCAAAATAAAAAATAAAATCAGCCTGAGGGTGCGGCTCAAAGGTAAAATGCCCCTGGGTTCAATCCCCAGTGACAACAACAACAAAAAAATTTTAAAAAGAGGTTTGGATGGATGGTCTTTGATTGAAAAGGAAAGATTTTCATAATATATTGCCAAGTGAAAAGCTAACTTTAAGCTGGGTGTAGTGGTGCACTTGTAATCCTAGTACTTGGGAGGCTGAGACAGGAGGATTGCAGGTTCGAGGACAGCCTCAGCAACCTAGTGAGACCTTGTTTCCAAATAAGAAATAAAATCAGTCTGTGGGTGTAACTCGGAGTTAGAATGCCTCTGGGTTCAATTCCCAGTGCCACAAGAAAAAAAAAGAAAGGAAGGAAGGAAGGAAGGAAGGAAGGAAGGAAGGAAGGAAGGAAGGGTAACTTTAAAATTGACCCATATAAAAATCACCATTTTTTGTAAGTAAAAAATGGTCAAATACTTGCGATTTCATATTTTAACTAAAAAGCTATGTAAGATAGTCTTCTGATCATTATGGATAAATTTTCATTCATTTCTTCTTTTGACTTACCTATTTTTTATTTTTTCTGGAATAAATCTCTCAATTCCCCGTAGAGCTCCGGGCTAAAGCTGAAATGCTTGAGAAAACGTTAGTCCTTCTCTTTTGGCTGATCAGCCTTCACCCCCGTTCTCAGTCAACGTTTACTATTCAGGCTCCATATTTCCACTCCACCATATTTCACCAGTTTTAACTTTGTATAGAGTTTGGCATTGCATAAACTCTAAGGTCAAACAATTTGACAATTTAAGAATCAAATTGGATTCATGAACAAATCTACAATTGACCTTGATTTCTTTATATTTTTCCCACTGATGTCTACTAGAAATATAGCATGTCGTGTTTTTATCCAAAGAATATGTTCCTGTCCACTACTCTGGAAATTAAAGATAGGCAGGCTCTTAATAGACTAAATCAAAATAGAGTTCAGCCATACCCTCCTATCTATTAAGAAGGATCAGAAACATGGATTCTACTAGGCATACTTTCTCCTATTTCCAGAAGTTTAGATTATTTCTAGAATCTTCTGTCTCCTGTCTACCATCTGTTCCTTTTGATCCTCTGCTGTTAAGGAGTGATTTTCTGATTTTGAATGGATCATGGCCAATTCTTACTTTTTGTCTTTCCTCCTCCAGTTGGTTATTGATATCCGAGAGAGCCAAACTATGCCATCCCATTTCACCAATGGGTTTTTTCTTCTACTTTGTCATATGTGAAGTTCCTTCCTTGACCCATTTCCTCTTTGTATGTGTTAGTCATGAATACTGGATTCACAATCTTCCTTAGGGCTCAGACTTGATTTTAAAAGAAACCACTAGCCGGGCGTGCTGGCGCCCGCTTGTAATCCCAGTACTTTGGGAGGTAGAGACTGGAGGATCCGGGTTCGTGGCCAGCCTCATCTCTCTCTCTCTCTCTCTTTCTCTCTCTCTCTCTACCTAGTGAGGCCCTCCGCAACTCCGTGAGACCCGGTTTCAAAATAAAGTATAAAAAATAGGGCCGGGGGTGTAGCGCGGAGGTGGAACGCCCCTGGGTTCAATCCCTGGTACCGCAAAAAAAAAAAAGAAAACCACTAAATTCCATAGGCTGGCAATATTCATGTATATTATAATTATGGAAAGCTGAATAAAAACAATCTTAACCCCCATACCGTTCAGGGAGGCAGCAAGAAGCTCCAGGAAGAAAGTCGCCAGTGAGTACAGGGGGGCCCAGGTTCCCTAACAAGCTCGGTGTGACTTTGAACATGTCACTTAATCTCTTTAGGGCTTAAGTGTCATCATCTGTAACATAAAAGATTTTCAAGAGACAGAACACAGGTCTCTCTATTTGTACTTTTGTTTGGCTCTCAGTCCATTAATCCATAAATCCTCTCTCAGTTCCTGCATGGCTCGGATGCAGCATTGATTTTCTGCAGTGAGCAGTGGCCAGGACCCACCAGGCCTGGGATTCCCACAGCTCTGGAGCTCACGGACTCTTTAAACTGCCTGAGCACAGAGATTTCCTTTGTATTTCTTGTCTCTACCCTAATGGTTCTTGTTGAAGGCACAGAGAGAATTCTGCTCCTGACAGATTCTTTGGGGTACAGGTAACCCAATAAACTTCTCCTGAGAAACGACACATAGGGCTGAGCTCCCTGCGCCCATAGGCCCTATACCATATTCAGGAATTTCCCAGTCTCTTGGTGTTCCCTAAATTCCCACCCACATTGGACCTCTTGTGGGACAGAAATGCAAATTGACTAAGAATGTTGTCCAGAACCCAAAGGGGGAAAGTTCTGTTTCAGGTAATAAATGTAAAAAGACAGGGTGCTCTTCAAATTCCCCTGGAGAAAAATTAAAATGTTCTTGATTAGTTGCTACAGTGCCTAGGAAAATCTCTCTCCACTCTCTCGCTTTAAAATAAGAGCTTTCTCTTTCTTCCACAGCCTTTTTCATACAAGTGAAAAATTCCAAATTCCTCATTTGTTTAGCTTGAAAATCCCCCACACATTCCCACAAACTACTTCCTTTTCTCTCTTTTTAGCAAGACTCCCCTCTCTTTAATGAAGAGAAGTTCAGAGGGTTTTTCCCATGAATGGATGGCAGGCACCTGGGAGTTATGAATTTTAAAGTGATCATTTTCTTTCAGCCATGCTGGACAATGGGTCTCTCCTTTTGACTCACTTTCACAGCTTTGAGAGGCTCTCAGATCAGCCACATTCCAATCGCACTGGAGTCAGATCAGAGCCGTGCTGGACCGCATCAAGGTCTCGCACAGAAAGACAAGGAGCAGATGGCCGGCACGGAGCTCTCCTCCCCCTTTCAGCCGCAAAGGCGGGCGATGTGGGAAAGCGTTCCCGGCATTGCCTATTGATCCCTGAATAGAACCACTGCGTGCCACCAGCCTGTAGGTATGAACCTCTGTTAACAGATGGTGAGATCATTATGAGCAATTAATTCCTTTAATGTATCAGTGGGAACATGTTGGAAAGGGTGATGCCAGCACCCAGTGAATAGCAAACGCCTCGCTCCTGGGGAGGCGAGCAGGAGCTACCTTGGGGGGCGCTGGGAATATCTTCCCAGGCTGCAGCTCTGTCCCAGGCCCAGGACAGGAGCTGGGAACTGCTGCTGCAGAACCGAGCTGTGGTTTTCATTAACGAATCGTGAATCCTTCCCTTCCTCCCTGATGAATGCCAGATTTATAAACAAGAACCATCCCGAACAGAGAGACAAACAAAAACAATCACTTGTCAGCAAGTCCAAGAGGCATGGGGAATGGTTTCACAAAAAAAAAATCAGCAGAGTGTCAGGTCAGGGGTCACTTTTGCTAAACACACGTATGGTTGTGACAGTTCTAAATTTAAAATGAATGTTTCTCGCAACAAAGATAGAGAGGTTAATAAAAACATACACATCCCAGTGTTGGCGTCTAAAAATGGAATGTTTGGATGCATTAGAAATGTGTAGTTTTAAAAGAGGGTATTCTTTTCCAATATGAATCCATAGAGAGAGAGCATTTGAGCAAGTGATATGTGTAGCAAATTATTTCCTCTTGGATAAACTGGAATAATTTTTAAATTTCAGTCACAAGAGGAAAATCGCTATGAGTGGCTAACTGGCAAAACTTCTTGTTATTCAGCTATCGCTCTGAGTACTGATCAATGTGATAAGAATGGCATTTTTACGTGTTTATAATATTTAGTAGTGGGAGTGCTATTCTTTCACAGGAAAAAGAAAAATCTTATGACATAGTATGGATCACTGGGTAGCCCTTAGATTTTTTTTTTAAGAAGACAACATACAGAAACAGGAAGTACAGGCAACTATTCACTTAATTCATATTTAAATGACACTTTTTGCTTGTAATTAAGACACTCAAGTAGTGTCTCTGTGCATGAAATTTACATAACTGTACAATAGCTTGCCTAAATGAACAGCAAATGGCAGTTAACCTTGAAGTGTATTATCTTAATTGAATAAATCTGGCTTTAATTCAATAAATTAAAAACATAGAAATAATATCGCAAAAGACTTAAAAACAGACTTTCCATCCCCCATAAATACGGCATGGGATTGTTTATAGCTGTGTTGGAATGCTAAGACATTTTCCAGTATGGTTTGAGAAATCTAAAAGCATTCTGGTACACATGGGCTGTTTTTCCATCATCATTTCCAACGAAGGTCAATGTCATTTTCTGGAAACCGTTGAGAATATCCGAACACTCAATCAAAACACATTAAGCAGGCTGATTTGAGATGGTAGCTCCTCTGGGCTTCCAATCCTTCCATCAACATGGGATATTTGGTCTTCCTTTTTTTTCTTTATCATTTCTAAATCCTCAATTCTATATCATGAGTGTCTTATGAGAGAGGAAGGACTAAGTCAAGGGAAATTGGTTTTTTTACATAGGAAAGACCCATTCTCCATCACTTTCCATTTAAATCAGATTCACAGGCATCTTAAATCTCTCCACTGTAGGGGAGCTGACAAAAGATGCTGAATTCTCTCCTCCCAAAGTTGGTTGCGTTCATCAGCACCATCGTGTTTCCGTGATTATACAGTTAAGGAGAAGAAATCATGCAATATGTTTTTATTTGCATGAAATAAGTTAATGAGGCATCACCTGTGCCTTGTGTCAGTTTGTTGGGGAAGGAAGCAGGTTGGCACAGGTGTTCTGCAAGCACCGGGGAAGATTTCATACATTAGTTTAAAACCTCTAAACCTGAAATCGTTTATCAGAATTCAGCAGTGCATATTGCTAAGGGCCAACTCTCACATAAATGCACACACCCACACACACACAAATAAAAATCATTGTGAAGAAATTCTTGGTTTCTTGGCTAGCAAGAAAAAAAAAAGGGCTGTAATTCATTCTTTCCTCGTTCTCACAGTGTTCACTATTGTACCATCTGCAATATACAATGTACATGCTCAGCCATAACCCGTACGGCTGGAAAAGAAGCATTCACACTGTGAATTACCATTTTTCCCAGCATCTAGCTCTAGTCAAAGACAGCACAATAATAAACTAGAAGCTCCTTTGTCTGTTAAACATTGTTCTTCATTACTACATGAAAAGCAAATTGTCTTTGTATAGAGGAAGAGTGGCACATGGCCCTGGGAGTGGGGGGAAGGGATCTTGCCTCTCTCCCTGACCACCTCGCAGCCAGATCACTTGTCCATCCTCCTTCACTGGCACACCCAACTACGCCTTGGGAATCATTTCATCTGCAGGCACGATGAGGATGCATCCTCTGGTCAGTTGAGTGAGGTGCTGGGTTAGTGAGGTGCTAGGTACTTTACGCTGAATAATTCTGAAGCTTACAACCACAGAGATGTTTTTAAAAATCACTTCTGTGTGCCCCTTTCTACCATTTGGGACAAGTGAAGCTTATCAGAGACATTCTTCTTTTTTTTTTTTCGTGGGACTAAATATACTCAGCAAGTTATTACAGGTTGTTTGGACTCTCTTAAGAGTCAAATGACAAGCAAGCCAATAATCACAATGTTCGAAGCAGTAGATATACAGAAAAATATAAATATATAGCCGTACCACACATAGTAACAGCTGCCATGAAAGTTAAGAAAATGTATAGATGAGAGCAGAAGTACTCATTCAAAGAAAGAGTTCTTGTAATAAAAATCAGTCATTTATAAGAAATTAATGACGGAAGTGTTTTTCTTTTCCCTTTTGGATATAATAAATTTCAACAAATCTGCAACACACAAAAAAAAGTTGCTTAAAAAAAACTTTACTAAGTTAAAAAATCATGAGTATTTCCTCATTTGTAGGCCAATGACCAAACTCCAGTCCTTATTTCAAATCTCAAAACTACTTCTTAATGACATCTGGTTTGACCTCCAATGGGTCATTTCCACAGTGTGTTGCTACAGGTCTGCCAGGAGGGGTTGAGAGGGTCTCTGCTAGACAAGGAATGAGCAACCAAGTCAAGTCTGTTAACTTTTCTGGACAGGGACTGGCTGAATGAAATGCATCACCTGATGCATCAGCTCAATAGTATTTCCATTTGTGTATTTATTTCAGTTTGCTTATTTTTATTTATTTATTTTTTGTGTGGTACTAGGGATTGATCCCACGGGCATTCTACCTCCAAGCTACACCCCTAGCCCTATTTTATTCCTTATTTTTGAAACAGGGTCTCACTAAGTTGCAGAGGGCCTCACTAAATTGCTGAGGCTGGCCGCAAACCTGCGATCCTCCTGTTTCGGCCTCCCAAGTACTAGGATTACAAGTGTGCGCCACCACACCCAGCTTCAGTTTGTTTAAAGAGTTGAAATCTTATCAGAGGCTGGAAAAAATCATGGCAGGGTGGGGAATGTCCAAAGACAAACTGGACATAGAACAGTTCTTCTTATATTGTTGGAGTTTGCAGTATAATTTTGGATTCCTTGCATGAACAAGGGAATAACACTTGGCTCAATGAGTTGTCATGAGGTTTTCAAAACATCCCATATAAAAGATAACTCCAATAGCTCTCCATATACAGTAGGTTCACAATAAATGCTACCTGCCTTTTCGGATGCAGACTCATATTTGATTTTAATTTAGGAAAAAAAATTGCCAAGGAGTATGTTTGCATCTGTTCTCCTCTTACAAGAGACACAACTTTTATTTATTTTTAATGCACCATCTATGAGAAATTATCAAATGTTTGTGAAGAGCCAGGCGTGGTGGCGCATGCCTGTATTCCGAGTACTTGGGAGGCTAAGACAAGAGGATCACAGATTCAAAGCCAACCTCAGCAACTTAGTGAGGCTCTCAGCAATTTAGTGAGATCCTGTTTCCAAACAAAAAAATAAAATAGGTCTGGGGGTGTAACCCTGGGGTAGAAGGCCCCTGGGTTTCATCCCCAGTACCCTTCCCCAAAAAAATGTTTGTGAAGGTAATCATGATAATCCCTCTCAACTCTGAAAGGTTGATATTTTAGAACATCCCCCAATGGCTAAACTTTATATACTCAACCCAGCAATCAAGTCCCTTAGAGCTCACAACTTTATTCTACTTTTTAATTTTATTTATTTGAAGATAGGGTCTCACTAAGTTGCTCAGTCTGGCCTCAAACTAGTTATCCTCTTGCCTCAGCATCCCCAGTAGCTGGGCTTACAGGTGTGTGCCACCGCACCCACCACAATTATATTCTATCTAAAGAGAAGCCTGCCTCTGTACTTTTATCATATACCACGTGACTTAGGGCCAGTGTGTTAGCTTCCCCTAGCTGTGACAAAATGCCTGAGAAAAATGACATAAAGGAGGGAATATTTATTTTGGTTCATGGTTTCAGCCCATGGTCCCTTGGTGCCCTTGCTTTGGGACTTTGGTGAGGCAAAACGCCATGGCAGGGAGCAGAGGTGCTCATGGCAGTCAGAAGCAAAAAGAAACAGGACCAAGGATGGCTGGGGGGAGAGGGAGTATCTTCAAGGACATGTTCCCCAGTGACCCACTAGCCCCCACTAGCCCCACCTCCTGAAGTTTCTACCACCTCCCCATAGCACCATCAACTGGGGACCAAGACTTCAACCCATGAGCCTTTGGGGTCAGTCCCTGACCCGAAGCATCACAGCCAGCTTCCATTCAGGCTCATCTCTGTCAACAAGGTACTGACGTCACCAGGAGATGGAGGGAAATAACGTCAGTTCCAGTCCTTGAGAAAGTGGTGAAAACACACGAGAAACATCCATCCTCAGCCACAAGTTAAGGACTTTCCAGACAAAGGGACAATGTGTGGATCGCATGACCTGTTCTCCAACACAAACTATTTGTTCACGCGTCTTAATTCTGTGGACACGGAGAAAGATAAGTAATGGCTTCTCTTTTTTGATAGCACTGCATTTCCTTGAAAGTGTGCATGCTGGTTTCCAAATTGTTACAACGAATATATTTTATTCTTTTAATTTTCAGCTTGAATGCCCCTTCTTAATTTAGAGTGACAACATTTGTTCTTCGACTCATATAACAAAGCATTTAGTGACCGCCCTGATAGTTGTGCTTTTTCTCACTTGCAGGGAAACATGTTGAACTTCCTGCCTATAGGTCCTCACATTAAGATACTCTCTTTTAAATATCTCCTCTCCCTCCCTCTTTGCTGGCTCTTTCTCTGTCATTTCAAACAGACACAGGTCACCTTCGAGAAGTCATTCTCAACCAGGGCAAGTTTGCCGTTGGGGATCTCTGACAAGGCTGGGATCACTCTGGGTTGTCATGCTGGGTGGAGGAGTGGCTGGATTCTAGGGGTCGAGTCCAGAGAAGCTAATGAACATCCCACAATACACAGGGCGGCCCCCTTGCCTGCCCCACAGTAAGAATTATCCAACCCCAAATGTCAGTAATCCCAAGGTTGAGAAACTCTGGTCTAAAAGGAAAAACCAAACCAAAACAAAAAATTCTAGTTATATATATTAATGTGTAATGAGTCCCTCTATACCCTTTCCTTCATTGCTGAACTTTTTCAAAACATTTTTTTACATCCATTTCCTACTATGCTTTTCCTCCTTAATCTTCTGCAGATGATTTTCCTTCCAAAGAAGTTACTGCAACTTCTCTTTCAAGAGTCACCAACCACTTTATCTGTCCAATCTAACAACTGGATGAACACTTTCCTGGGCTTATCTTGTGTGTGTGTGTGTGTGTGTGTGTGTGTGTGTGTGTGTGTATGTGTGTTAGTTACTGGGGAATGAACCCAGTGGCGTTCTACATCTGAGTTACACCCCCAGTCCATTTTAAAATTTGTAATTGTGAAACAGGGTCTTGCTAAATTGCTGAGGCTGGCCTCGAACCTGTGATCCTCCTGTCTCACCCTCCCAAGTACTGGGATTACAGGTGTACGCCACCACACTCGGTTCCTAGCATTACCTTATTTTGACATCTCTACTGCATTCAAAGTGTTCATCATTTCCTCCTTGTCATTCTTTCATCTCTTGACACCTGGACACCACCTCTTCCAGTCTTCACCGTCACCATCACCACTGTCATCGACCATCACAATCGTTACTGTCTCATACATTACTTCACCCTGGTCTCCGTTTACATCTTCTCCCGTCAGAAAATCTTTTCATGTCTGTGTTTCTCAAAGTAACAGTATCTGATCTTTCTATCCCCTTAACTTACTTCTTTTCATAGAATTAATTACTATACAATACCATCTTTTTGGGTGTGTGTGGTATTGGGAGTTGAACCCAAGGTGTTCTACCTCTGAGCCACACCCCCATCCCTATTTTATTTTTAATTTTGAAACAGGGTCTTGCTAAATTGTGGAGGGTTCAGCTAAGTTGTTGAGGCTGGAAACAAACCTGCGATCCTCCTATCTCAGCCTCCTAAGAACTAGAATAACAGGCATGCACCACCATGCCTGGCTCATACAATATTATCTTATCTATATATTCTTAATTTGCTTGTTGTCTCTTCTACCCTCCAACCTGCTCCCTCTTTCCTCAAAATGTAAGCTTTACTATAGAGTAATGACAATGCCCATTTTGTTCACTTCTATGGTATTAACACCTGTTGTACTTTCTGGCTACGCATGCATATTTGTAGAATGAGTGATAGAATAGATGAGTGATGTCTTGGTCAACCTTCCCACTGCTATAATTGAAGACAACCAACCACACAACTTACAGGGACAAGATTTGTTTCCTCACAGTTTTTAGAGATCTTGGAGTTTAGTCTACATCGGCAGGAAGCAGAGAGAGGGAGACAGCAAGGCTCTGCTCTCACATCAGAGAGGCTGGAAGCAAGAGAGCCAAGCAAATGTATTCAAAGACAAAAGCACAATCCCTAAGACCACAACCCCAGGGACCTACTTTCTCCATCCACACCCCACCTGCCTGGGTTACCACCCAGTAAATTCATTACAATGGATTTATCTACTGATAAGATTATAACCCTCATGACTTAATTATATCAACTCTGAACCTTAATGCATGAACTCTTCAGAAGAAGTCTTATATCTAACCATAATAACTAAGAAAGTAAGTAAGTAAATAAATGAATGAATGAGTGAATGATTAATGGAGAAAAAGCTATGAAGTCCTTGCTGAGCACAGTATCTCTCCAATACTGGCCGTATCTGTTCTCTTTAAACCTCTTTGTCTTCTGAGATGCTGCCCTAAGCAGATACTCCTGTTTCCATGACTACCTCTCCATCTGCTCCAATGCCTCCTCTTCCTCTCTTGCTGCTTGGCTGCCCCAGGATCCCCCCATGACAGCATGCCATCCCTTGCTCTGCACTCTCTCGACAACACATTCCAATGTCCCACTTGAGTGGCTCCAGAGGCACAGGATTCTGTGTGCCACCCCACATCTGTAGAAGCTGTTGTATCATGCATTGCATGGTAGACCAAGCATGAGCTAGGTCAGTGCTACTGCTGGCGAAGGTCTTGATGCAGGAAAGAGCTTTGAGCATTTGGGGAAGTAATGAAAATGCCAGAGTGGCTGCAGTGAGGGATGCAACAATGATAAAATATGAAGGTAATGAAATCTTCATTATGTGCTACAATTGTCTAAGATGAGTGGGCGAAGACACTGAAGAGGGGCGAAGACACTGAAGAGGAACTTGAGGTCCCTTCATCTCTAAGGTTCTGAGATTCAACAGTTCCAAGCACCTGTCTACGTGAGCTCCTCTGTCTGTGTTCATTTTACTTGGCAAAAACTCTCCAGCTATAAAGAACAAAATCATGTCATTTGCAGGAAAATGGATGGAACTAGAGAATCAGTTCCATCCATTTCTGAGATCAGTCAGTCTCAGAAAGTTAGGGATCAAATGTTTTTTCTCATGTGTGCAAGCTACAGAGAAAATAGGAAACAGAAAGAACTTTAGATAATTGAGGAGAGTGACCAGTAGAATAGTGGAAGGAGATTTGGGGCAGGAGGTGCGGAGGGGAAAAGGAAGAACTGATGAAAGAAACAGTTGGAATCATGCAGTGCCCATCGATGACGGTCTCACTACCACCATGTCATGGTTATGTAAGGGGAGGGGTGGGTAGCGAGGTGGGACCTGAAGGGAATCGCACCAAGACCTGTGTGCGTGTTTGTTTGTATGACTTCGAATCTCACTAAGATGTATAACTAGAATGTGTCAATAAAAATGTGTGTGTGTGTGTGTGTGTGCATGTGTGTGTGTGTGTGTGTGTGTGTGTGTCTTCTCCTTCACTTCCTTTCTGAGGTCCCAAGGTCAATTCCACTGTTCTGTTTACTTCAGAAACCAAAAAGTCATTTTTTTTTCTTTTCCAATAGTGATCTATATTTAACATTAGTCAGAACAAGAAACTATAGTTTTAACCCAAAGTACTAGGAATCCATATGGAACTTAAATGACATAGAACAGAGGAGAGTACAAGTTTTGGAAATGGAACTTTAAAAAGATGTCGTTACCCTTCCATCTTTTTCCCAACTGTTTTCTTCTTCAGAGTGTTTTTTTTTTCCTTCTTCTATTGACTCCATTTTCTTCTATCTAGGTTCTTTGTCTTTACAGAAAAGTCCCCAATGGTGGGCAACCATTGAAAGAAATCACGTCGAATGTGATTTCAATGGGGGTTTGAAAAAAGAGTTCTTTCTGACTAGGAATGCCAACTACCAGAGACAAAGCCCAGTGTGTGTGTGTGTACCTGTGCCTGCTGGTGGCATTATGAATGCACAAACCTGGAATCAGAGCTGAGAGGGGGTATTCTTAGACACCAGTCACTTTAAAAAATTCCAAATAGACGTACGCCCAACAAGTAACGAATAAATAGGACATGACCTCCAACATAAAAATGGAACAATTAACATAGATAATTTATTTTCAAAACCTTTTGAGAAAAATAAGCAGATATTATAAAGAAGGGTGAGTTTAACCACATTGAAAACCATGAAGCATTATACAAATGTAATGAATTGTCTTATTAATAAGTAATTGCTTGTATTTTTATTTGCTTTTTGCACACTTAGATACACTGTGTCATTGAAATAAGATTGGGAGCTGTTTCAAATATGAATGTGAAATAAATTTTAGAGAGAATCCAGAAGGAAAAAATTACATTTCTCTCTCTGAACTTGTCCCAGTAAATTTATATTTGAAGTGTTAATTTTAAGTCACTGTTTTTTTCTACACTCATATGTTTTTAATACTAATTATCTTCTACACTAATATGTCTGGGTATTGAGATAAAGACTGGGATATAGATTTAACCCATTAAGCCCAAGATTTCAATTCTGTGAATATTTCAACAAAATTGATGCAGGTACATTCCAATAGGTTGGAAATGATAATTTAGAGCTCATATAACATATTTACATTAGTATTAATTGTATTATATAGTTATATAATATATTACATGCTATATTTAGGGATTTTTTATGTTTGTTTTTGTTTTGTTTGTTTTTGGTGCTGGAATTGAACCCAGGGGCATTCTACCTCCAAGCTACAACCCCAACCCTTTTTATTTTTTTTATTTTGAAATGGTATCTCACTAAGTTGCTGAAGCTGGCATCAAACCTGCAATCCTCCTGCCTCAGCCTCCCAGTACTGGGATTACAGGGGTGCACCACCACACCTGGCTTATATTTAAGTTTTTATAGTTATTGCACATTTATTTGTTTTTCTAGTTAGAAAGTTGCTCTGTTTACTAGGTTGCTGCAATGAAATGTATATTGTGCTTAGAATTTCTATTTCTACCACAAATTTAACTGATTAATGAATTAATCAGCTGGTGACCACAGGAGTGTCAGTTACTGGAGTATATTTTAGCAAGTTTTCAACAGAGAGGGATAACAGCGATGTTAGAGACCCCTTGGGGATCACTATTAATGACAGCATATATTTAGATAAAGTAAAATTGATATTAATTTTGGGGGAGAAAATAGTCAAAATCCTGAACTATGTGGAATCAAGAATCTTTTTTGACGAGTATGTGCACTGCACAGCTCTTTAACAGAAGCTCGTAAGAATCGCTTGGTTTGCAAAATTGTCAAGGGACTAAATGACTTAATCAACCTTCCCCATTTTTATCTGCAGTCAATCTAAGCTTATTATTATCAAACCACTCAAGTGTCGGCCCCTGATGGAACGGAACATCCCGCTAACGTGTGCAGCCTTCCCTCCTGGGAGGCGGGCATCCACGCACGATGCAGTGTTCTGCTTTCACCTTCAACCTCTGTAGGGAGTAACGTGAAAGCCATTTTGAACATCATCTCATTATCCCTTCACTTTTGAACTCGCAGTTGATTACCCTTAATTTACAAGGGGACACTGTATTGAGAACTAAGCTTGACTCGCGAATGTTACACAGAGAGTACACTGTGCTGAGGGGTAAGAGCAGGAATGAAACTTCAGGTCATGATTCAACCTCTGCCTCTGCATTTGCATAGCATAATGGTACCGCCAAGGACCCTCTCCACCTTTGAAAAATAACACGAGATTATGGACAAATAATAATCCTTTGGTGCACACTTAGAAGCCTGTTTCTTAAATCAAGAGGGGCTGTTTTCTGAAAAGTGCAATAAATCCAGGCATTCAAATATAGCAGTGGTTTTATTTGTTTTTCTAGTTAGAAATCTGCTCTGTTTACCATGAGCCCAAAGGAATGAGTACATTGCTCAAAGAGACAAACTAAGGTAACCCTGCTTGTGATGTTGACTTTGCTAAAGGCAATGGCCCAAAGCATTAGCAATTAAAGCCCATTTAAAAATTAATTTCAGGAGCTCTGCAAACCCGTAACATCAGACACGTGCAAAATAAACAGCTACTGACTGTTTTTATTTTGGTTTCAAAAACAGCATTTTTTAAACCAATGGTTTCCAAAGTGGAAAGACAGACAAGAGAAGGAAGGAAAGCCACAGAGAGAGAGCAGGGAATAGGCAGAGTGGAAAAAGAGAAAGTGCCTAGCATCATTCCAAGAGGCCTGTCTTCTAAGGCCAGTCTTCCCTGTTTTCAAAGGCAGGATTAGTTCACTCCGTGAAGTTTCAAGTTGCCCAAGCCTCTTCCTCTTCCTCCTCAAAATGAAGCCACATGGGGCAGAGGCATTTGAAAATGTTTCTCTGGACAAACGTGAATTTTGTGCCATTTCTCAAAACCGATCAGAGGTCCCCTTGACTGCTATCTTGGCTTGGCAGAAATGAAGCAAACTACATTCTTTGGTGAACCATGGGCCAAGCCTTCCATGGACAAATGCTTCAGCCATTGTTTGTGACTTGTAGACACAGGCTTTTAGGTTAGAGGATGTTGGCTTTTGGGACAAGTGATAAATATATCCAAATACTGGTCCAGCTCTTATTTTTTAAATGTAATATTTACTTTCAGTATTAAATATTAAACTTGATGTTTTAAAAACAGGAGTTGGAAAGGTATGGAAACACATTTACTTATTTGTTTTTATTTATTTATTTATTTGTTTATTTTATTTATTTATTTATTTATTTATTTTGTGGTACCAGGGATTGAACGCAGGGGCGTTCTACCTCCGCGCTACGCCCCCGGCCCTATTTTTTATACTTTATTTTGAGACCGGGTCTCACAAAGTTGCGGAGGGCCTCGCTAAGGAGAGAGAGAGAGAGACAGGGAGAGAGAGAGAGAGCGTGCGCACGCGCGCGCGTGCGTGAGCTGAAGCTGGCCGTGAACCCCTCCGGTCTCCGCCTCCCAAAGTACTGGGATTACAAGCGTGTGCCACCACGCCCGGCTGTTTTTATTTATTTTGGTACTAGGGATTGAACCCAGGGGCATTCTGCCTCCCAGCTATACCCCTAGCTCTTTAAATTTTTTTCATTTTGAAGATTCTTTTCCTTTTTTATTTTGAAACAGGGTCTTGCTAAGTTGCTGAGGCTGGCCTTTCTCAGCCTCTTAAGTACTGAGATTATAGAAGTGTGCCACCACACCCAGCTGAAACACATTTATTATTTATTTATTTATTTATGCAGTACTGGGAATTGAACCCAGGGGTATTCTACCTCCAAGCTACACCCCCAGTCCTATTTTTTATTCTTTATTTTGAAACAGGGTCTCACTAAGTTGTGGAGGGCCTCACTAAGTAGCTAAGGCTGGCCTTGAACCTGCGATCCTCCTGTCTCCGCCTCCCAAGTACTGGGATTACAAGCGTGCGCCACCATGCCCGGCTGAAACACATTTTTTTAAAACAAGAGCTGGGAGGTGGGAGACCTACTCATCCATTTGTGGACAAGGGTGATGTCATCTGCAGTGCCCTGAAGGAGAGTGAATGTGTAAGAGCTAGAGGCAGGATAGGCATGTGGGAGAACAATGGGCGTGAACAGTCTCCTTTCTCTCTCTCTCCTCTCTTTGCAGAATATACACTTTCAATCAAGTAAATGACCCGGTACTGAAAATAAAATGACCTCGGAACAGACTTAGCTTATTTATAAAACCCTATTCTTGAAAGAGCTTTCGAGACCACCCAATCCTATCTCTAGTTCCATGCAATAAATCCAGCCGCATCCCCTTGACGATGCTGCTTGTTACATCTCAGTAGCTGCCTTGCAGCCAAGGCAGGCAAGGTCTCTGCCTGGCACAGACTAATTCTCAGAAAGTTCTGCTAACTGCTAAATCTTCATTCTGCTCCTTCAAGCAACACACTAGTAAGACTTGGGTCAGAGAGATGTAGATCTGTGCTCAAGACTAGTAGAGCATTACAGGTGGGTTGTTCAACCTCCCTAGTCTTGTCTCCTTTCCTATAAGGGGGAACCACAAATATTTCCCACCTCATAGGCTATTTTTTTTTTAGGATTAATGAGACAATGCACTTAGAAAAGTCCTCGCATATGTAAATGGCGACATTAGCTGTTACAATGAGGTTAAAGGTGTAGGCTTGGGAGTCAGAGATGGTCCTGAATTTAAATCCCTGCTCCACTGTGGAGTAACTGTCCTTAGATTAATTCCTCTGAGATGTTTTCTCATCTTTGACATGTCTGTCTCACGAAGCTTTGTAATGATTGAATGAAAAAACAATGCCAAAATGTTTAACGGTGTCTGGTCCTAATCATCTCCATAGTCACTGTCATCTCTGTACACTTAATCAATTTCCTTCTTAAAAAGAAATATGGTGCTGGGAATGGATAGAACAGCCCCAAAGTAATGAGAATCAGGCCAAAGGGTAGTGGAAAGACCAGGTTCCTTGACCTGAACATAACATGTGTGTTAATGCACTCTAATATTACATCTGCCTGTCCTCTTTCCACCTCTTAGAAATAGAGTGTGAAGGAGAAAAAACATATTCATGAATCCATTGGTCTTATTCCATTCATTCAGCATAAGTCAACAAGAACAACATAGACCAAATAAAAATGTCAATGGGGGAGGCGGGTCACATGACAAGTCCCTTTCTAGAACGAACCACCATGCTCAGTTAGGAGTAACCACTCCACTCCCAGTCCTACGAACATTTGCCAAGGGCCCAGGTCCATATCAGAGGGGCTGCCCTGCCCTATGGTCTCGTGGCGTAGTGGTCTCTGTATCCCATAACCTGCTCAATTGGATCCCATTTCTCTTCAGTGGTCTTGAAATGTCCTCTGTTATTTGTTCTACGTAATTATTCATGTTTCCCAGAGAAATAAAATCATCTAGGTCTTCAAAACCCAGATTTCAAATTCAAAGCATGAACTACCTCTCATCAAGATGGTAGCCCGTAAAAGAAGCCAATACTCCCACTCCAACACAGCCGGCCAGTGTGTAAATCACTTAGACTCTTTATCTATGACAGAAGGGTACTAGACTAAGCAGTCAAAAATGTCCCTTCTAGCCTTCTAATTCTAAAATTTTGTAAATGTATTTTCTTGTCATTAAGAATTTCCCATAAACTGGAGAACATTATGCTAAGTGAGATGAGTCAGTCACAAAGACTGAAAAGTCAGATGTTCTCCCTAATATGTGGAAGCTAGGGAGAATGGGACTTAGAAGGGACTCCAGACAAAAAGGAGAAAACTTTCGTTGAGCAAAGAAGGCGACCTAACTGAGGGAGATGGGGGGGAAGAGGGAAATACACTAATGCACACGATGGATATACACAAACTTATCAGAGTCAATCACTATGCTGAGCACAGAAAGGAAGGAAGGGGGAGGGAATAGGGTGGGATTTGAGGGAGGGCTAAATGAGCGATGTGTGCATGCATGCTTCTGCTACCCTGACACTTATCAACATGTGTAACTACAATGCACCAATAAATGCAATGAAATAAAAAATAAATAAAATACAAATAAATTAATTAAATAAAAGAAGTTCCCATAGCATCAACTATACAAGTCATATATATGATATATATTACATACATAGGTGATATGTATATATGTAATGATATATATGTAATGATATCTATCTATATCTATTTATATCTATCTCTATATATATATCAAAAACTCTTAGATTAAAAATTTTCTATCTTTTTGACCCCCAAATATTAAAGAGAAAATTCCTAATGTTCCAAGACATATATGACCAGTCTCAAAAAAATTCCTACAGCGTACACGGTTGCTTTTCCCACCAGTTATCCCCCCTCCTCAATGCTGTTGCTTTTTAAGTTATGAAACCCCAGTTTGTTCATCCATCTAATTACTATGTTTCAAAGGAAGCCAGGCCCTATCTTGCCTCAGAGGGTAAATGCTTATGGCTGTGGTTAATCATCATTATCATTCCCTTAGCATTGATTGACTTAGGGATGGGCAAGTGATTGCAATTCTGCCCCTTCATTCAGCTGTGTGAGGTGATGCCTGGAGCTTTTGCAGCCATCTTGTGGTTATAGGACTATAAAGCTGAGTACAAAAGGAAACACTCTAAAGCAGAGCAGAGAGGAAAAATGGAAAACACCCAGTCCCTTCTTGTCATTACTGAGTGACTGTGTTAGTTAACTAGTCCACTCGTTATCTCAAACCTAAGAGTCCCTTTTTCAGATAGTTTCTCTCAAACTATAATGGGCATACAAATAATCTTGTGGGTCTTGTTAAGAAGCAGATTCAGATTGCCTGGGCTGGGGCTGTGGGTTCTGCAATTTTTGTTTTATTATTATTTTTGTTTGTTTTTTGTGTGTATTTAATTTATTTACTTATTTGTTGTTGTTGATACTGGGGATTGAACCCAGGGGCATTCTACCGCTGAGCTACACCCCCACACTATTTCATTTTTTACTTGGAAACAGGGTCTCGCTAAGTAGCTGAGGCTGGCTGTAAAGCTGCGATCCTCCTATCTCAGCCTCCCAAGTACTGGGATTACAGGCGTGCGCCATCATGCCCAGCTGGATTCTGCAATTCTGATAGGCTTGCAGGTGAGGCTTGGACCTCAGGCCCAACTCTGAGGAAGAAGGGTTTAATTCACTTCAGATTGATTTTTTTTTAATTACTGGTACCTGTATTCTCAAGGATACAATCCTCCATCTAATATTCTCTCTCATCACCTCTTACCTGTGTGGATAAAATCCATTGGAGGACCTCAAACTTTTTCAGCATCAATTTCAGTCGCTGTTAACCTGCAGCTCATGATCAACTCAATCCCTCTTGCTCTAATATTCAACCCATCACCAGCACCTTCTCCTTCTTTTCCACCTTAACTTAGGTGTCTGTGAGCCCTGCACCCACGGTGTGAAGACGGAGTGTTGGGTGCGTTCCCCTGGCTCCTGCCTGCTGAACATGCCAGCACACCTGGCCCCAAGGTGTAGCAGCTGGGTGCGCCTCCTTCCCTGCCATCTCCAGCTCTAAAGAGAAACACTCGGGCGCTCTTGCAAATCAAACCCTTTTCATTCTGAATTTGGTGATTCACCCTGAATGGCGTCTTCTTGGAAAGTCTGTAATGCGCTATTGTGTCCAATGGGTAAAATTGGCCTGTCTCATTGACAGCCTCTTCTCCTGGCGGGGGCCAGGCTCGGGGGTGGGGGTGCGAGGCTCAATTAAAAGGGTTCTGTACAAAAGGCCTCCCCGGCTGGTTGCGCAGCCAGGCCAGTGTACCTGCGTGGGAAGGGCTGTCTGCGCCGAGTATCACCGCCCCCTTTGTGCATCTCATCGCCTCTGGAGAAGTAGGTTTCAGCAGGTCTGGGGATGGGGCTTGTTTTTTTTTTAAACAAGGCATATTTACAAAGCTTCCATACTAAAAAAAAAAAAAGAAAGAAAAGTGTGGGGGAGGCAGACACTCCAAGGCCAGGCCAAATTTGCTTTTCCCCAAAGCAGAGAGACACAAAGGAAATCACAAGTATACCTCCCAGACACAAAGGGCATGTGTTTACCCTCCAGTTTCGAGCCAGTGAACTCAGCTCATTAGCCCAGGAGCTGGTCACTAATTCTATCCAGCTTTAAAAAAAAGGAGAAAAAATGCTGATGAGCCCATTCACGTAGTGGGAGTTTCATCTTTGTGTTCAGAGTCAACTAACATTTCTTTTAGTGCCAGACAACTCTATGATGTGAGCATGAACTTTTACATATTATTATCTTATTTAATCTCTTCTACAACCAACCCTGTTGGGTTGGTATTTGACACTTGAATTAGGAAGAAAAAAAAACAGCATCTGAAAGGTGCATATTGAGGCATGAGAGGAAAAGGTAAAATTGCTTTGGTGAACTAGGTTAAATAGTGCTGGAGTCATTTTAGAACAAGCAATACTTTGTGTGTGTGTGTGTGTGTGTGTGTGTGTGTGTGTGGTGCTGGGGAGTGAACCCAGGGGTATTCTACCTCTGAGCCCGAGCCCTATTTTATTTCTTATTTTGAAACAGGGTCTCACTATGTTGTTGACAGCCTCGCTAAGTTGCTGAGGCTGGCCGCGAACCTGCGGTCCTCCTGTCTCAGCCTCCTAGGTACTGAGATTATAGGCATGCACCACTAGACTCAAGCAATACTTTTTGCTGCACACGGTGGAAGCAGACCTTCCCTGGGTTCATGCCTCTCAGCAGTGCAGCCCTGGTCTTTGCAGACAGAAGGACTGACTGCTAGAACCTCGCCCTGTTGGTTCGCAGTCCTGGATTCACAACCTACAGCCACAAGGACAGGCCAGGACTATCTGATCACAGCTTTTGCCCGTATTTTAAAATCTAGAGATGTCACATAAAAATCTGAATTTCTGAATTCTCCAAAGTCAGAAGTCTTCAATGTAGTGCACCAGGGACCATCGCTCTTACCTCCGAGTAGTGCGAGCCCTTTATTCAGGGAAGGTGGTCTCCAGCTGCCACACTGAGGCTCTTCCTACTGTCTCTCCACCACGGGGACCAGTGTCACTTGCCAAATACCTGTCACTCTGCGCTAAACTCTTTCAACTTCAGAACTATTGGGTTTTGAGGCCGGCAAATTGCTTGTTGTAGAAGGTCTGTCTGGGACATTGTAGATTTAGCACATTCCTGACCTCTTCCCACTACATACTTATAGCACCCCCAACCCAAGTTGTGATAATCCCAAATGCCTTCAGACATTGCTAGCGTCCCCTGGGGGACGACAGAGCAGATGGGCCCTGGTTGAGAACTACCATTCAACATACACCTGGTCTTTACCCACTTAAGATACTAGACAAGACCCGCCAGCATCTGAGTCCAGACCCCTTACTACCTCCAGCAGTGCTTCATATGATAATGCCGAGCGTTCCCTTGCCCTTCCTTTATAATGCAGGCCTGGGTGAAGCCACCTGTGAACTGCCAGTCATTTATAGCTTGGAATTCCAGATCCTTTTAAAAAAAAATTATGTGTGTATGTATGTATGTATTTATTTTTGGTACTAGGGATTGAACCCAGGGACATTCTACCTCTGAGCTACACCCCCAGTCCTATTTTAATTTTTTGTTTTTTGTTTTTTGCAGTACTGGGGATTGAACCCAGGGGCATTCTACCTCTGAGCTACACCCCCAGTCCTATTTTTTTTTCTTTATTTTGAAACCAGGTCTCACTAAGTCACGGAGGGTCTTGCTAAATTGCTGAGGCTGGCCTCCAGCCTATGATCCTTCTGTTTCAGCCTCCCAAGTACAGGGATTACTGACATGCGCCACCACACCCGACTTCCAGATCCTTTCTTAAAGGAAATTTTCATAAGGGGAGTGAACGAGAGAAGTCTGAAATAACAGTATCCTGGAGGAAGGTTGGTAAGAAAAAGTGATTTTTAAGAAAGAAAGGCAACAAGGAAAAAGTGGCCAATGGGTTGAGGCCTTTTCTGAAGCACCACCCAGCTGGCCTCCGCCTGAAACCCAGTTTTACGGGGATCACCTGTGCTTGTTCTAAACTTGCTGCTTTTAGGGAGGAGGAGATGTACACAAGTCCACCCCCTCCTGCCTTGCCTAATGATGCACCTCATCATCTCCTGATGAAACCAAGGTGCGCTCATATTCTTGTTTTAACTAGTTGTTCTGGCAAGGGGTCGTTCTCCAAAACTGACATTTCTCATGTTGGCAACTCAGGTAAGAAAAACATACCCATTTGCCAGCGCTCCTCATTGTCTACCCTAATTAGAAAGGATGCGGCTGCTCCTTTCAAAACAAAGGTAGAGGCGAAGGGGTGGCGCAGGGAAATTGCAGCAAGTGTTGGGATTTCGGGAAGGGCGCGCTGTAGGACAGGCAGGATGTAGGAAGAGCATGTGGAGAACTTTGGTGCTGGAAAAACTAACTGGACACATTGTAACGGAGCAGCCACAAGACCCTCATACACCCACACCTACAGAGTGCGGCTGAAACAGCACCCAGAGGAAATATGCAGACTATTCCTACAGATGAAGAAGGTTCAAAAATAATCAACTCGAAAGGCTGGAATAGTGGAAAAATCAGGTCAGAAAAGCAGAAGGAATTGATAAGAATAAAAACCATGTGTTTTTAAAAATAAGAGTCAGAGGCACTCAGGGATAGATAGGAGAGAAATACATCTGAAAAGTAGGGGCTGGGGATGTGGCTCAGTGGTAGAGCACTTGTCTGACATCCCTAGGTTTGATCCCTAGCACAGCAAAAACAAAATAAACAGTAGAAGTTTAAAAACAAATAAAAATAAAATAAACAGTAGAAGTTAAAAATAAAAAGTAAAAATAAAATAAACAGTAGATGTTTAAAAATAAATAAAAATAAGAATCAATGAAATATAAAATTTTGACGAGTATGATAAAGAAAAAGAGATCAAAGCCATAAACCAACATCAGATATGAAAATGGACACATATATAGTTACAGATAAGATTTTTTAAATTTCCAAGATATGAGACACCCTCTCTGTTCTGTACCAGTCAAACCCTGCTTGAAACACTTTGCTTGTTCTACAAACAACAAAAATGATTTTCCCATAATACTGCATGCCTCTCTGTTATAGCACCTGTCACAGTCTATATTTTTTGTTTTTTCTCACCATTAGCCCCAGAACTCTTCTATGAAGGAACTTTATCTTACTTATTACCGTACTTGAGCTTTAGACATGCCTGGTGTATTAGCATTTTGTCCCTGTGACCACAAATGCCTGACAAGAACAACTCTGAGCAGGAAAGGTTTATGTTGGCTCACTGTTTCAGAGGTTGGAGTCCAGGGTCAGTGGGCTTCATTTTTTTTGCATGTAGGAGAGGCAGAACATCATGGCAGCGGGGTGTGGCAGGAGAAAGCTGCTCATCTCATGGCAATTGGGAAGGAGGGAGAGGAAGAGGGGAAGAGGAAGAGGAAGAGGAAGAGGGAGAAGATAAGCTGTTCCAGGCCCCGCCCCCAATGACCTACCCTCTCCGCCTAGATCCCACTTCCCATTACTGCCCTCAGCTCTCAATGGATGAATCCGCTGATGACGTCAGAGCCCTCACATCCAATCATCGTCTCAAGGGCCCGCCTCTGAACCTTGCAGCACCTGGACGACGCTTTCGACCCATTATACCTGGTGTAGAGTGAGTGCACAGTAAATATGGGATAAATAAACGAATTCCAAGAAAAGCAATGGGGAGATGAAAAGGCTGGAAATTTCGTGATGAGGGATGATTGGGAGAAAGAGGGACATCTGATTCTCAAAAGGGATGGTCATAGAACACACCTCAGCTGCCTTCAGAAACGCCGGGGGCTGTGGTGGGGGAAAGAATTTGATTCTTTTGTACATACCCATGGAATAGAACTCAGACCAAGGTACATAATCTAAACACAAGATTCAAGAGGCAGAAGAACCAACTGGATTCTTTCGACTTATAAGACACCTTGCTTCCCAAGAAGCTTATATTTAAGTTGTTTAAAAGTAAAAAATAAAAGTATGTCTTACTTCTTTCAAATTAATTATAAATCTTCCTGCCTGTCTTCACATACATGAATCCCCACCTCACCCCCAAACCACCCGCAGACAGTGTAAGACTCTAATACAGGAGTCTAATATATGGTCAAGAACTATTTGGGGAACCGGGCTCAGTGGTGCACACCTGTAACCAGGCTGAGGCAGGAGGATCGCAAGTTTGAGGCCAGCCTCTGCAACTTGGCAAAGTCCCTGTTTCAAAATACAAAATAAAAAGGGCTGGGAGGTGCAGCTCAGTGATAGAGGGCCCCTGGGTTTCACCCCCAGTACCGCAAAAAAGAAAAAAGAACTGTTTGGGTCCAGCTTAGGGTCATAAACCATGTACATACTACTCCGATATCCGTCAAACATCCAATTATGGAAATAACCCTCATCAGGTTGGTATGAAGCCTGATTCTAGCAAGGCTAAATATTCCACTAAGCTGCCTGCCAGACGCTGCTAGTATCAACATTCTGTTCTTCACTCCGAAATGCAGTTTAAAATCAATCCAGCTTTTTCTCAAATACCAGGGCCACCTGTTTAAATCTTCTTTTCCTCTATGCCCAGCATGAAGATATTCCTTCCAGAAAATTCGAATTAATGACTTTCTTCTTCATCAACTCCATTAAGTATAGAGATCACACTGAGGTTTTTAACCTGATCAGAGTCCCCAGCCACAGATACTTGCAAGTGTTTTGTTCTTCGGGCAAACACACACACATGATACGCTCACCTAAAATTATATTTTCCACGAATACCTCTTTCAGACAAGACATGCAATTACTAAAGTTGCGTCTGATATTTGTAATTACTTAGGCCTATACCTGTGGTGAATGGGTTTCACACTAGAGGAATTGCAAATTGCTTAAAATCCAGGTGGAGGAGTATTCTCAGAAGTGTTTATTGGAAATCCGACAGCACAATAAGCTTAGCACCGTAGAGAATTAGTAAGAACCAGAAACCTGAACATTTTTTACCTGCTCAAATTCAAGATATTGTGTGTGTGTGTGTTTGCATAGATACCTATGAGCTGCACGAATATATGCATGTGTGATATACACTTATTATCCAGAATAATCACTGCTAGCACATCCCTTGGGTTGTTTTCCTGGGCTCCTGACTTTGCTGGCATATCCATTACTTCCCTCCCCAAAGTCTAACTCCTCGCAATGCCAAAAATTGGGGGAATGCGCAAAATATGTGACAAATGTCTGTCAACCCTCTTGGTTTCTTATTGAAATCACAAGAATAGAAGTTAATGAATAGGAAATTGTGTTTAATAAGCCAAATCGACAAGCAGATCAAAGCTGAAATGCCCCTGTGCTATATTTGGATCTTAAATGTCCCCCAAATGTCCACATGTGAAAGGCTAAGTCTCTGGTGTGTTGCTATTGGGAGCTGGTGGAGCCTTCAGGTGGGGTTTAGGGGGGGTTATTTGGGTCACTGGGGGTGTGTCCTTGAAGGGAACTGTGGAGCCCTCTCTCTTTTTTTTTTTTTTTTTTTTTTT
>PVJS01020407.1:0-32620 GCA_004027185.1 Glis glis
TGTGTGTGTATGTGTGTGGTGCTGGGGGTTGAACCCAGGGGCATTCTACCTCTGAGCTATACCCCACCCTATTTTATTTTTTATTTGGAAACAGGGTCTTACTAGTTTGCTGGGAGCCTCATTAAGTTGCCAAGCCTGGCTTCCAACCTGCAATCCTCCTGTCTCAGCCTCCCAAGTACTGGGATTACAGACATGCACCACCATGCCTGGTTCCTTTACTTCTTGAAGGAAAGGAGAGGATACTAGTATTTCTGAAGGGCCTACATGTGTCAGATTTTACAAACACACACACACACACACACACACACACACACACACACACAGAGTTTTCACATATATTACTGCATTTTTGTAGTTTTTTGCTCCTGCACGAGGTAGGTATTGGCACCTCTGACCGCCCTCACATCACTGCCATGGTCTGTAGACTGGCATCCAGTTCTGATGGTGCCCAAGCTTACTCGCTGCTGAAGTCTTTAAATACGACTCTTGGATATTAGTCTCTCCTGTACCCCAGACGTCAGCAGAGACCTCCTGCCTTTTGAGATTCAAATTAAATAGACCCCAGTGCCGCTCTGTATGCCAGCAGCCAGCCATGGAGCTGCCCACCTCTCTGGGTTTTATGGAGAGTGAGGGTGGCGGCTTCTGTTTCCCGTTCTTTCCTGGCTCCAGCGTCTCTGAGTTACTGGAGATTTTCTTGCCTGTCACACTGCCGCTTCATTGCTCACCCTGTTACCCTGAGCGAGCCCCCACCCACCACACATTAGGAACATATTACTTGTATGGAGAAGGCGTTATGGAGTGCTGAAAATGTTGAAGGGGGGGATATATCATTGTAGCATATGTAAGAAAAGAAGTTGAACATCATTCATCCATCTCTTGATATTTATTTGGCTATTTCTAAGCAGAGGTCTCACCCCTTTGTGCCCTTTCTCCTCCCAGCCCCATTGCTGAGTCCTCTCCCTTCTCTCAGGTTCCTCACCCCACTTCTCCAGGTCCCGTCTCTTCCCACCTTTTCCTCTCTTCTTTCCCAGTCAAGTCCTAAGGACTTTTGCAAAGAGAAGATGTGAACTCTCTCGCCCTACTCAGCTCTAGGCTTATCTGAGGGCTTGTTAATGTGATTGCTTAGCAATGGGACCTTCATTCAAGTCTCTGTGAGAGCAGCACAGAGGAAACAGCTTGGCTTCGAACCTTGGTCCTTCCCTCCTCCCAGCCACCCCGGGGAGGTGCTGATTGGGGATGTGTCCCCCAGTGTGGTGAAGCACTCCATCACATAAGAGGCAGAAGCAGCTGCCATGCCAGCCTTGGCTCCAAGAACCAAACCTTCTCTCTTCGTTGCATCCATTTTATTTTATTTATTTATTTATTTATTTATTTATTTATTTTTGCGGTACCAGGGATTGAACCCGGGGGCACTCTACCTCTAAGCTACACCCCCAGCCCTATTTTTTATTCTTTATTTTGAAACAGGGTCTCACTAAGTTGTGGAGGGCCTCACTAAGTAGCTGAGGCTGGCCGCAAACCCAGATCCTCCGGTCTCAGCCTCCCAAGTACTGGGATTACAAGCGTGCACCACCATGCCCTGCTCATTGCATCCATTTTATCGATGAGAACACAGATGCTCCATGAGGTTAGGTGGGTAATTTGCCCAACCCAGCACAGCTGGTATCCAGGAGAAAGGGGATTTGAATCCAGGTATGGTGATGGTACATTTATGTCATTCCCACTGTAGCACAATGAATCCAGTAAAAATTGTTGTGCCAGGCGCAGTGGTACACACCTGCAATCCCAGTACTTGGGAGGTTGAGACAAGAAGATTGCAGGTTCGAGGGCAGCCTCAGCAACTTAGGGAGTCCCTCAGCAACTTATCAATATCCTGTTTCAAAATAATAATTTTAAAAGGGCGGGGGGCATAGCTCAGAGGTAGAATGCCCCTGAGTTCAATCCCCAGTACCACCACCAAAAAAAAAAAAAAAATCATTGTTGTATCTACCTAGATCAGTACACACGCATTCAGTGAACTATTATTTTGAGAGTACCAGGCTGGGCAGGATAGAGGGGGTTGGGGGGAGGTTGGGGAAGGATGGAAAATGAATGGTCCCTTCCCAGAGAAATTCTTTTCATCTCACAGGAAAGTAGACTGGCCCATAAATTAAAGTGGCAATTCAGGAAGTTTAGGGAGTACTCTGGAATCCCATTACCAGTCTATTAAAGAGCAGTATGACAGTGATTATGAACTTGGACTCTGGTAACCTCAACAAGTTACTCCCCTGCTCTGCACCTTACTTTTTTCAGTCAGAGAATGAAAATAGTAAGAGTGCCTCATGTATAGTCTTGTTGTGAAGGTGAAATGGATCAATACATGTGCCTAGCACATAACAAACACTCAATAAATGTTAGCTCTTATGTTAGTCAGCTTTCTGTTACTGTAACAAATATCCAAGTGTATTGGTCAGTTTTCCATCACTGTGACCAAAATACTGGACAAGAACAACTTAGAGGAGGAAAGTTTTATTTGGTTCATGGTTTCAGAGGTTCAGTCCATGGTCAGCCAGTTCCAAGGCAGAAACATCATGGTGGCAGGGTGTGGAGAAGGACAGCTGCTCAACTCATGGCAGCTGGAAAGCAAAGAGAGAGAGAAAGGGACCAGGGACAGATATAGTCCCCAAGGCCACACCTCCCAGTGGTGTGCCTCCTGCAGCCACACACACCTGCCTAGTTACCACCCAGTAAGTCCATTCAAATTATTAATCTGTCAGATTTATCCACTGATGAGGTTAGAGCCCTGATTCAATTATTTCACCTGTGAATGTTTCTGCACTGCCAACACATGAGCTTTTCGGAGGGGCATTCCTAATCCAAACCCTAACACTGAGATAAATCAACTTATAAAGAGGAAAGGTTAATTTTGACTCACAGTTTTAGAGATTTCCTTCTGTGACCATTGGGCCTCATTGTTGGGCCTGTGACAGCGCATCATGGGGGGAACACACGGTGGAGCAAAGACATCACCTCACACCCCAGACATGAAGGAGAGAGGAAGAAGAGTAGCTGTGGTCCCATAGTTGCCTTTGAGGGCACACCCCCAAGGACCAGAAGACATCACACTAAGCCCCATCTCTTAATATTTCCACCACCTCCTAAGAGCACCAAGCTGCGGCCAAGCCTTTAACACATGGGTCTTTGGGGACATTTGTCCAAACCCCAGCAGCTCTTGCTACTATTCTATGGTGTACTTGGCCAATGATCATTTTACTTGATTAATATCACTATCCCTGATGACCAGGGGGAGATTGTCAAGGGAAGAAGTCCCTGTGAGGTCTAAGAGACCCTTTGGGGGCAGTAATCAGGGTCAGTCCCAGTGTAAAAGAGACTGAAATGCTTCTGATGCCTAGAGTCACAGACTCCAGCCGAGTGACCCCGGGCGAGTCAGGTAGCATCCTCTCTGTAAAGGATTGTCATGATGACATTGCAGATTGGCGCAAAGGTCTTTGCGAAGGTACGGAAAGACCCATGTGCACCTGTGTGCCAGCTACAACCGGGTGGGAAACAGATGGCACACACAGCTGGGTGCCTGGAGGGGAGCAAACTAAACTAAAGGACGTGTACAGAGGGGCAGAGGGGTGGAGAGGCTCACAGGGACAGTGCCATACCTGGGTAGCGATGGTGAATACGAGGTGGGGAAGTGGCCATTACTTCCCATAAGCCAAAGGCCATGTATCATGACAGAGAGGGACGTCCAGTAGTGATGGAGGCCAAGGCCAAGACTCAAGCTAGCCCTGGCAGAGTCTCTATAGGGAGTGAGTCAGAAAATAAATATACTGACCTCACCCTCCTAACTCTTGCTCCTTCAGCCATGGGCCAGGCTGCAGCGGAAGGCAGGAGATACGGGAGCCCTCCAAGCAGGTGGGCCTCAGGATTCAGGGGAATAGAGAAGAATAGCAGGGAATCCGGTGGAGACAATAACTTTGTCTCCCCAACCTAGCATATTGAAGCTGCTCAACTTTCAGGAGCATTTTGTTTCTTTAACAAAAACAACAACAAAAGAATTTATAGTCTCTAAATGTAACTGCAAGTGAGAAGGCCCCAGGCTTCCGCTGAGGCTCCACTCCACTGAAGATCGCGCCTCCCAGATACCCCGCCCGCAGGTCTGCTCTCACCTGGAGCAGAGGGGATGCGCAAATGGTTCTTTCTGTGCTGGCCTCTTGCCAGGTCCTTTTCCACCTTTTTATTCTTGATTCTCTGTTGTCCTCGTCTAAGAAACCACCATCTGGCCACAACCCGCCTAAGGAAGGTATTGGTGAGTTGAGGACCTGGGATCTGTCTCCTGCTGCCTGAAGAGATGATTAGTGGCTGCTCGTCGGCAGATGAAGCTCAGTGGCATTTTAATATCCAAATGTCCCTCCTGCCTCGTGAGGTAGGCCGCGGACGATTGAAGGCATTTCCCACAGAGAGCCCTGATTGCTGCGGCAATAATTTCCTTCAACAGCCATTAAAACACTTCTGAATGTGTTTTTTAAAAAGAAAAAGAAGAGAAAAGGTGGGGGGTAACGGAGATAACATCCTCCCTACTTCCTGGCAAATATCAGTGTTCACAGGGTGAACTTTAACTAATCAGATGGGATGTTAATATCGGCTGTTCTTGGTTATTAGCTCATCATCAGCACCTGCCTGTTATCCTCAGCTTGGCCTGGGAATGTGGGTAGGAGCCCCATGAGGCCTGCCCAGGTGCCCTGAGACCCTGGGATAAAGTGTAGGCAGAGCTCGACCCTCCTTGGGGGTGGTTCGTACCTGGTGTCATGGCTTTGACCTGAAATGTCCCCCCAAAGCTCATGCCCCCAGTTCAGCAAGGTTCCAGGGTGGAGCTTTTGGAAAGTGATTGGATAATGAGGACGCTGATCTTATCAGTGGATTAATCCACTGGTAGCTGAATGGACTACTAGGAGGTGGAACCTAGTTGGAGGAAGTAGGTTGCTGGGGGCATGTCCAGAAAGGGTTGATCTTCTCTTTGGCCCCTTCCCCTCTCTCTCTCTCTCTCTCTCTCTCTCTCTCTCTCTCTGCTTCCCGCTGCTGTGAGCCGAGCAGCTCTCCTCCGCCATCCTCTTCCGCCATGATGTTCGGCCTCACTTGAGGCCCAGAGCAATGGAGCTGGCGACCGTGGACTGAGACCTCAGAAACTGTGAGCCAAAATAAACCTTTTCTCCTCTAAGTTGTCAGGTATTTTGATCATAGAGATGAAAAACTGACTTACACACTCGGGTTGCCCACCAGCATCCTCTGGTCTAAGAGGGATACTGCTCAAGTCCTTGAGAGAAAATGGAGCTTCCCAGTTCAGCTCCATCCCTCTTCAGAGCAGCCAGTTCTCCAGCCAGGGCCTGCCTCGCCCCCATGGTCCATTTACCAAAAGGTGGTCAGAATTTGTGCCCTTATCCATTCATTCAACAAATGCACATGGAGGGTCTTCCATGTGCCAAGCACAGCTGTAGATGCCAGGGCTGCTGCAGGCAGGTCTGGGCATATTAACAGCTGCAGGGCTCCCGAAACAACCACCGGAACAGTGCGGGTCAAGCGGCTAGAACAGATCCTGGAGGCCCCCGGCGGGCCAGGCACTAACCCTTTCTGTGAGTGGTTGGTCACTGCAGGCCTTGTTCAGGACAGCGATTGCTAACTGGTCTGGAAGTATTGCCAGCCTTTTACCAATTGCCCTAGTCCAATTGACATGAATAAAACACAGCAGCCCTGTCCACAGGGAGTTGACCTTTGGACAAGCGTGGAGGCATGGTCAGCTTTTCTTTTCCATCCTTATTGCAGGGATGCTTCAAAATCTTGTCAAAATGTAGGGACAGCTCTATTTTCTGGACTAGGCCTATGTAAATTGTTTAAAATACGATACCAGGCAGGGTGGCACACATTTGTAACAGGAGGATCAGAGGTTTGAGGACAGCCTCGACAATGCAGCAAGATTCTCACCAACCTAGTGAGACCTTGTTTCAAACTAAAAAACAAAATAGGGCTGGGGGTATGGCTCAGAGGTAGAACTCCCCTGGGTTCAATCCCCAGTACAAAAAAAAAAAAAATATGATGAGCCAGGCATGGTGGTGCATGCCTGTAATCCCAGTACTTGGGAGACTGAGACAGGACGATCAGAGGTTCAAGGACAGCTTCAGCAAGTAGTGACTCTCAGCAACCTAGTGAGACCCTGTTTCAAAACAAAAACATAAAAAGGGCTAGGCATGTAGCTGGGAGGTAGAATGCCCCCAGGTTCCATCCCCAGTACTTAAAAAAAAAAAAAATGAGAGCAGAGCAAAGTTGCAGGTTTAGAGACACAGGGCTGTTTAGGGGAGCCTGTGCTGTTTCTGCTAGGGATTCATCTGTACAACTATTACAACACACTCTCCTCCGCTTCCAAAGGATGAGTGAAGAGGGGACTGTCCAGATATACAGAAACATGGGACAACTGCCTCAAAGGGGGATGTGGGCCAGGTGTGGTGGCACATGCCTGTAATCCCAGTGCTTGGGAGGCTGAGACAGGAGGATTACTGCAGATTCGAGGCTAACCTCAGCAGCTTGGCAAGGCCACCAGCAACGTGGCAAGACCCTCTTCCAAAATAAAATAAAATAGGGCTGGGGGTGTAGCCTGGAGGTAGAATGCCTCTGGGTTCAATCCCCAGTACCAAAAAGGGATGGGGGAGTAATCGGTCCCCTTTCCATACCTCTCTTAGGGCCTACAGGAAGGCTATGGTGCTGTCTAGCCACAACTCCCCGTCATCTGTAATGGGTCTCTTTCTGGATAGGAGACTGATTCTCACAGATTCACAGAGCCTCATGATTCCTCACTTGGGAATAACAGCCACTGACAGGGAGTGGTGGGGACCGTGAGGAGATGGACCAGAGAGCATGTGTGTGTGTGTGGGGGGAGTGCAACCTCACACTACAAGGGAGAGTAGGGGTAGGGAGAGTGAGGAGTTTGAGAATAATAAGCAGGATACTGGGAGAGAAGGGCCAGAGGAAAAAAGATGCCCCCAAGGGAGGTGATCCCACTAACAACCTCAGCTACTTTGAAATTTTGTTCAAGGGCATTGACCTTCACCTGGTTCAGGTAAAACCTTGAAACTCAGAGCCCTCCCAGGCATGACACAAGCAGGACCAGGCATGGGCATGCTGGCAAACAGCCCAGCAGCTGTTAGGGGAAGAGAAGCAGGTCTCTTAGCACTAGGGCCACTGCCCTCCTTGTCACATGGCACTGAGGGTCCCTCCTTGGATCTGGAATGCTTCCCACCCTGAAGGACAGCTCCCCCTTCGCATCCAGCTCTTGGAAAAGTCCTGAGCAGAGGCTCCCAGGGGTACCCGAAGGAATCAGGCTCACAGTGGTGGGAATAGAAGCTTCCAGAATCTGTGGGGCTGATGTTAACCGGCTCACTGCCCAGGAGACTACACAAGAGAACTTAAAAATAGCATTTTCTATAATTGCTTGAGTCTCTGGGTGTTTAGTAACCATGTCTGGCAGTCTATACCCAAGGCAGAATGGCTGTGGGGAAAGCCATTGTTAAAATAAAATCATTAGCTTAATAGGCTTGATAAAAAGGGTGGCGAGATGGGAATTTCTTCTCGCAGTATGTTCTCCACTCAAAACAGTCCCTGAAACCAGTAGGCCATGTTAATTATTGACTAAAATGCCTCAATATCTTTGTTTTTCCTTTCTGGATCTAGCAAGCATTACCTCTGAAAACAGCTTAAAGCCCCAGAATTCACATCTTCAGATGGACCTACGTGCCACCTAGTCCTCAGATGATTTCTTGTATCATCTGCTTCATTCCCCAGGGACTATACACAGTTTTGGTTTAGATATAGAATGTCCCTTGACGAGCTGATGTATTGATGTTCAGAGTTGATATAATAAAAGTATGAGGGTTGTAATCTCATCAGTAGATAAATCCATTGTAATGGCTGTATTGGGTGGTAACCCAAGCAGGTAGGGTATGGCTGGAGGACATGGGTCACTGGGGGTGTGGCCTTGGGGACTGTGCTTGTGTCCTTGAATCCCTTCCAGGAGCTCTCTGCTTCCAGCTTCCTTGATTTGAGAAGAGAGTCCTCGCTCTCGCTCTCCCTCTCTCTTTCTCTACTTCCCACTGCCTTGCCCTGAGCTCTGCCGATGTAACCTGGCCTCACATGGACTGAACCTCTGAAATCTCCAGAACTGTGAGCAAATAAATCCCCTTCCTCTACATTGTGGTGGTTAGGTGTTTTGGATGAAAGCAGTAGGGATGCTGACTGAAACGCACACACACATGCATACAGACATGTGTTCACACATGCGCATACACAACACATACATTTCACCACCTTTCAAGGACAGGAAGTGGCAGCTAATGAACTGGAAGCATGGAGTAGTGAAGACAGTTAGTGAGGCCACGTGCTCAGTGATGTCAAAGAATATTGAAGAAAATCAGTTGAAGAATGAGGGTGTCACCAACAGAAATGTGCCTTGAGCACAAAGGACCAGGACCAGGTGACACCTGCTGCAGAAACGTGTCAAAAAACACATTCTTCCAAAACCCTCCCCATGGTGGATTGAAGGTGGCCAGAAATTCTTTGTCTTCCTCTGCCCAGACCTCCAGCAGGAGGTGAAGTTTACTTCCTTCTCCTTACAGGCCCTGGGACTGTGTCAGCCAAGCGAAGGTGGTGACGTGCCATGAATGAGTGGGACCCTCAACTGTCCAGAAGTGCTTTGGTTCAGGCTGCTCTAACCAAACACCATAAACAGATAGCTTTTACATAACAGAAATCTACCTCTCATGGTTCCAGAGTCTGTAAAGTCCGAGATCAAGGCATCAGTAGGTTGGATGCCAGATGAGGGCCTTCCAGTTCTTAGATGGCGCCTCTCACTGTGTCACCTCCCCGTGGAAGGGACAAGGTAGCTCTCTGGGGGTTATTTTATAAGATAACTAATCGCCTCCTAAAGGCCCAAGCTCTTCATGCTATCCCACTGAGATTAGGACTCAACATATGAACTAGAGGGGACACTAACACTCAGGCCATAGCAGGCAGCTCCCCTTTCTGCCAGCTAAGAAGTCCAGCTGCCTTGCTGGGGAAACCCAGTGGGAAGGAGAGGACCCAAACTCCGTGGAGAGGGAGGGAGGCCCAGCATTCTAGTGCTGAGCACCCAGATGACTCTAGACTCAGCTACCATCTGGCAGCAAACACACAAGAGACTACAAACACAATCAGAGAAGAGCCACCTGCTTGCCCTGTTATGGTTAGATACAGGATGTCTCCTGAAGAGCTCATGTATTAATGTTCAGAGTTGATGTCATTAAGTCATGAGGGTTGTAATCTCATCAGTGTGTAAATCCACTGTGATGGGTTTACTGGGTGATAACCTAGGCAGGTGGGGTGTGATGGGAGGTGGGTCCCTGGAGATGTGGCCTTGGGGACTGTGCTTTTGTCTTTGAGTCCCCTTGCTTTCTTGCTCTCTGTGCTCTGGCATTCATGATTTGAGAGTAGAGCCCTTGCCCTCCTCCTCTCTTGCTTCTGGCCTTCCTGATGCGAGGAGCAGAGCCCTTGTGCTCTCTCCCTCTCTCTGCTTCCTCCAACCATGCTCTGAGTTCTGTAGCCCTGGCCTGACACAGACCAAAACTTTGAGATCTCAAAAAAAACTGCAAGCAAACAAATCTTCCTTCCTCTAGGTTGTGTATGGTCAGTTGTCTTGGATTATAGAAGTGAGCATGTTGACTGAGACACACCCCAAAGAATTGAGAAAGAGAGAAATGATTGCTAGTGTTTTAAGCTGCTACATTTGGGGGTTGTTTGTTCTGTAGAAAGAGAAGTCCAAAACACAAAACAGAGACACGCTTATGAAGAGATGGCTTCCAGCCACTGACCAGCCCACCCCATGCTCCAGTGCTGGCTGCGCCCTTCCTTGGTCTTCCAGGTGTTGATTCCCAGTGAAAGGAATTAGCAACACTCTGAGATGAGGCAAGACTCGGGAGCAGAGGCCTCTTTTTCAAAACTGTTGTCTCTCTGGATTAACTGGATTGCGCATCACAGGAAGGACTGCAGGCTTCTGGCATGGGAAGGGTGCCAGATTCTAAGCAAACAGGCCCAACGAGAGTCTAGGAAGACAGATGCTGTCATTTGGATGTTCAAAGTCCCCCAGAGGCCCAGGTGTTAAAGGCTTCGTCCCCAGAGAGGCACTATTTGAAGGTGGTGGAGCCTTTAGGAAGTGGGGGCCTAGTGGGAAAGGCTTAGATTGTTGGGGCTGTGTCCTTGAAAGGGATTGCAAGACCCCCATCCCTGTCTCTCTGCTTCCTTGGCCGGAGATGTGAGCATTTCATTCCTCCGTGTGCTCCCACCAGGATGTGCCACCATCTGTTGCCCTCACCATAATTAGCTAATGCAGAAGCTATGTCTTTGAGCCTTCAAAAGTTTGAGCTAAGTAAACCTTTTCTCTTTGTAAGTTGACTGTCTCTGGTATTTTGTTATAGTAACACAAAGTTGACTAACATAACTGGCTACGGTTTTGCTGAACTGACAACATCAGTGTGCTGACCAGTGCCTCAAGACATAATTGTATGGCCCTAATTCCAGTTCCTCCTCAGAGGGAAAGGAACCTATGGAACATTTACAGATCAGCGATTATGTGCCAAGCATAGGGCCAGGACCCTCCTGCACACTATCTGCTACATGTCTACAGAGAGATGCTGAGCCACTCCGGCTGGCTCTTGTTTGCTTGAAATCCTTAATTTCTATCTATAGGTATCAACTTGAGAATTGAGTCTCATGTTATACTTATCTTAATTTAGCCTCATTTTAGTTGAAGATAGAAAGGACATGTCAAAAATAATACAAAGAAAATTTAGAGTGAGAGGATCCACTTACAGTTTTTACTACCTTTGGTAGAGTAGAAATGTAGTCACACAAATGTTTGGACAAGCACATTTCCCCCCTTCAAATATGAATGTGCCAAGAGGCATTTAAAATGTCCTTTTTCCTTGATTTTTGATTCACATTTCACCCTGACATCTGAGCAGCTTCAACAGTCAACCATTCCCTTCTTATTTAATAAGTCAGGATTTAAGGCATCAGTTGTATTTGAATACACCAAAAGCTTGCAAAGAGAGAAAGAGAAAGAGAGGAGAGAAAGAGAGAGAGAGAGAGAGAGAGGAGAGAGAGAGAGAGAGAAAGAGAGAGAGAGAGAGAGAGAGAGAGAGAGACTTTAAGTAGTTGGTTCTTGTTGGTCTGTGGAAGATTTCAGCTCCTATCACTCAGGAAACACATAAAGGTGGTTTAAAGGAAATGCTCATGGTAGGGATGACCTGTTGTTTTCTGTGTCGATTGAAAAAGACGTAAGCTGCTGAGAGATGAAAGGACTTCTCATCTCGGGGACTTCTTAAGCACCAGAGCCAGCGCCAATGATGATGAAATGCTTTTGTGCCTGTGTGTGTGTTTCCTAGAATGGTTTGGGCACGGTGATGTTTGAAGGCAGGAAGTCTCAGCATTGTTATTCCAGCTACACTTATTAAGGAGTCACAATTCATTTATTTTTTAGAAGAGCTATACATAAAGCCAGAGCCTCATTCCAACACTGTTCGGATTGCAAGATTCTTTTGCAATTTTCTTGTTAAGTTGCTGCAGCAATTAGTAAGATGTTCTATATACATTGGAACTCATGCGTGTGACAAAGCCCTCCCCTCAGGATCTCTCTAACTTTAAATGTTAATATTTAATCATATATGGAAGCCGGGCGTGGTGGCCCACGTTTGTAATCTCAATACTTGGAGGACTGAGACAGGAAGACTGCATGTTCAAGGCCAGCCTTAGCAACTTAGCGAGACCACCAACAACTTAAAGAGATCTTGTTTCAAAATAGAAAATTAGAAAAGGGCTGGGGGTGTAGCTTGGAGGTATAATGCCCTTGGGTTCAATCCCCAGTACCAAATAAATAAATAAATAAATAAAGGAAAAGAAAACACATATGAAGGGAAAAAAATGGGATGGGAATGTAGTAGATTGCCCCATTTAAAAAAAAAAAAAAAGGCCAGGCATGGTGGTGCACGCTTGTAATCCCAGTACTTGGGAGGCTGAGACAGGAGGATTCGGGTTTACGGCCAGCCTCAGCTACTTAGTGAGGCCCTCCACAACTTAGTGAGACCCTGTTTCAAAGTAAAGAATAAAAAATAGGGATGGGGGTGTAGCCCAGAGGTAGAATGCCCCTGAGTTCAATCCCCAGTACCACCAAAAAAATAAAAATAAAAAAATAAAAAACAAAACAAAATAATTCCTCCATCCCTCCACATTCTGGCCAAGCTTCACTTGAACACTAGAACAGAGTTCTTCCCTGTCTCACACATCCATATGGTTTCAGCCAATAGAACGTGAACGCTAGACTTAAACTGTGTATCTATGGATTGGTTTGACCATTTGCACTCCTCTCCAGCACCATGAGAAGAATCTGCCCCACGTAGTAGCTGAACTTTTAGCCTGGGTCTTGACAAAAAAATACATGTGGTGTGGACATGGCCATGGTCACCTAAAGCCTGAAGCCAAGCCACCATAGTCAACTAAAAAACCTTGGATGGGAAATAAACAATTGTTGTTATAGGCCACTGAGATTGGAGGGAATGTTTGTTATGCGGCATCAACTCAGCAATTGATGACTAATATAAGAGCTCACAGATGATTTTTTGGGGGGTCTTCATTTTTTATTTTTATTTTATTTTTTTGTCTATATGTTTTTTATGTTTTTATTGGTGCATTGTAGTCTCACATCACAATGAGTATCAGTTTGGTGTTAACATACATGCACACAGCTCTTGGTGTCCCTCCCCCCCCGCCTCCTCCCCACATTCACAGATGATTTTTAAAATTCATTTTCTTTTTCTATCTTCAATTTTCCTTCCATCCATAGATGAAGCTGGCAACAATGAATGGTTCTTATTGTTAAGCCACAGGGTGAAAAAGGCTGGGACCCGGAGTGACTACATGAAAGAAAGCTGTCTGCAAACCATGAATACCCACCTTGGAACACCCACTCATTGCTATGTAAGCAAGAAATAAGCTATCAGGTCACATGGCAATGTGGAGGCCTATTTGTTATAGCAGCTGTGTTACCATGATTAATAGAACATATACTTAACAAATGTATTCCGTGCTCTCTGGTTCACTGTGCATATAGCCAACATTTTAATGGGGCAGAATATTTTCTTTGTGTGGATCAAACTTTGGGTTTGATTTTCTCTTTTCCCCACCTGGTAGGAAAGATTTCTGTTGTGTGGGTCCTACATGTTATGACTAGTGAGTTTGGTGGAACTGCTTGCTTTTCTGTACTATTAATTTTGTTTGCTTCTCCACTTTCATGAATTCTTCTGGGTGCTCCTGACACTTTCAGCATGAGGAATGTTTTCCACAAATCAGAGGTGCTGTGCTGGAACTTGAAACACAGTTGCCTTGAAAGAAACATCCTATTTACTCGCATAAATCTAAAAGGCCATTTTTTTTTTTGTGAGGGTGGAGACCAGACCAAGGAGCCTGATTTGGGAGGCAATGGGGAGCCATTGAAAGTTCTCCAGTAAGAGAATGATATGACTGAAGAGGTGTTTTAGAAAGATGAATCTGATAGCAGCACACAGAAGAAATGAGAAATAAAATAGCTCCGAGGCATAGGGAGCAACCGTTGTAACAATCCAGCCATGAAATAAAAAGGCCTGGTCTGGGACGGTGCCAGTGGGAATGGAGAGAAGCAGGTGAATGAGCGAGCTGGAGACACGGAAGAGCAACACTTGACCAGCATTCATGGCTCACTGAAGTTTACCCGTGGCTCCATCAGCCCTGTACAAAGAACAGCACTGAGGGGGTTATTAAAGTTACAGTGTTACATTATAAAGAATGTTCATAAGAAAAAAGGAGAAATCACCTCAATAATTAGAAATGAGACAAAAGAACAACTCTCCAAAATCGTGGTTGACTACTGTCTAGGGAGAAAAGGATTACATATTTTAGTTGGAAGGGAAAATGACTTAAATCCACTTTTAGGCTGGGAAAAGAAAAAAGTCAAAGGCTGGAAGAGTAGCATGAGAGGAAAGAGAATGTCTCACATTGCTGTTTGGAAGCATCGGAAAGCGGCTTCCAGGTGTGTTTTACTGGAGTGACGGACTGCCAGTGTTGAATCGTGGCGCTGTGACGTGCCAGGTGTGTGACTTTGGGCAACTCGGTGAACTTGCTTGTCTTCTGTTTGCTCATCTGTAAGAGGGAGTTGAGGACAGTTAATTCCTACTCCACTGGGTTTTGGGGTGAATTAAGTAAGGGAATATACATAAAGTACTTAATAGAGTGTCTAGTACAGATCAAGCACTCTGCAAATATCAGCACTTATTATTATCACCAAACTCCAAACAAAGGCAAAGTTCTATATGGAGAAAGACAGGTAACATTTCCAAATGGCCTAGCCTTTGGTGGGTAAAATGAGGTAGCCATCTTTGTAGGACAGTGGTTAGCAAGCTCTGCCCCACAGGCCGAATCCAGCCTCCCACCCCCTGGATTTGTAAGTGGTTTCATTAGAACACAACTGCACTCATTTGGTGGCAGACTGTGTGGCTACTTTTGTGTGACAGTGATGGGGTTCAGGGACATGACAGATCATCCAGCCTGTAGAGCCTAAAATATTTACTGTGGATCTGTGTTTATCAGCTTTTTGTTGCTGTGACAAAATACCCGAGAAAAACGACGTAAAGGAGGAAAAATTTATTTTGGCTCACGGATTCAGGGGTTTCAGTCCACGGTATTGTTTCTCGGCCCGAGGTGATGCAGTATGTCATAGCAGAAGGGCGTGACAAAGCAAAACTGCTTACCACATGGTAGCTGGAAGCAGGGGGAGAGAGAGAGAAAGGAAGGGGCCGAGGACAAGATATAGTCCCCCACGTCATGCCCCCAAGGACTCGCTCCCTTCAAATAGGTGTCACCTCCTACAGATCCCACCACCTTCCAATCATGCCATCAAATTACAAATCCATCAAGGAATTAGTCCATGATGAGGTCGCAGCCCTCGTGATTCACTCAATTCCCAAAGCCCCATTTCTGTACTTTGCTTTATGGGGACAAGCCTTCAACATGAGCCTGGGGGACATTCCAGATCCGAACCCTAACAGGACCATTGTACTATAGTCTTCCGGGGCCGCCATAACAGGCTGTGTGGCGTAAACAATAGGAATGTCTCCTCGTACAGTTCTGGAGGCTGGAAGTCTGAATTCAGGGTTGGTTCCTCCTGAGGTTGGGAGGGAGACTCTGTTCCAGAATTTTCTCCTGACTTCCGGAGGATTACCAGCTAACCTTAGTCATTCCTTGGCTTGTAGAGGCATCACCCTGATATCTGCCTTCATCTTCACATGACATCCACCATGTGTGTGTCTGTATCCAAAATGCCCACTTTATCACAACATCATTGGTATTGGATTTGGGCCCACCCTACTCCGGTACGACTCCATCTTAACTAATGATGTCTACAATGGTCCTATTTCCAAAGAAGGTCACATTCTGAGGTACTGGACTTAGGACCTCAACATATGAATCTTGGACGATTACAATTAAACCTGATAATGGGCCCTTTGCAGAAAATTCTTGCCGACTCCTGCTGTGGAGAAATCGTGCAGTGTTGTCACTCCTCTTCTGAGCTGGGTTTGACCCTAACGTGCAGAAACTGAACTTGGAGAGGCTGTAGTCAGAAGTCTAAAGTCTGTGCTGGGGTGGGGTTGCTGAGCTCCGGAGCCAGGCAGAAGAATCCTTTCCCATCTGTGCTCATGAAGGCGGCCATCATGCTGCATAGACGGCGCCATTCCCGCCCAGAAACTTCCGGTAGCTTTCCTCACCTGGAGCCAACTCCAGCTCCCACCCTCCACGGCCCTATGTGTGGTGTTTCTCCCTGCCTCACCTCCCACCACTCTCCCCTGCGCACATGGTTCCAGAAACAGGCCTGCTTTCTGTTCCTCAGACTCCATCCCTGCCTGGAGGACCACACCCAGCTCTTCCCTCCTCTGGAATTCTCTCCCTGCTGGCTTCTTGTTGTTGGATCTCACCTTAAATATCACCTCCCAGAGAGACTTCCCTAAGCACCTCATCTAAAGCAGCCGCCTCCGCCCTCGTTCTTTATCTCATTCCCTATTTTCCTTGTGTCAGAACATTTGTGGGAGTTTGGATATGAGTGGAGCCCTCACCAGAGCCGAGCAGATGCCACGCTCTTAGACCCGCAAAGCTGCGAGATAAATACACTTCTTTCCTTTTTTAAAATATACTTTTATCGGTGCATTGTAATTATACATCATAATAAGATATAAAGGGAAAGGAACATACATGCCCGCAACACTTGGTGAGTTTTGCTATCAATCTCTCTCCACTCCTCCCCTTCCCTGTCCATGTCATCGAGGTCGGTATTGATAACTTCGTATATATACACAGCATTATTTGAGCTGTTGCCTTCATCGCCTCATCTCTTCCCCCCTCCTCCCTCCCCTAACCCCCTCCATCTCTTCACTGGAATCTCTCCTCCTTTATCTGAAGTCTCTTTTGTTACCTAATTTCTTTTTTTTTTTTTTTTTGCTGTACTGGGGATTGAACGCAAGGGCATTCTACCTCCGTGCTACACCTCCGGCCCTATTTTTTTTATACTTTATTTTGAAACCGGGTCTCATGAAGTTGCGGGCTGTTACCTAATTTCTCTTGAGCTTCTACATATGAGAGAAAACATACAGAGGGATTGGTCTCCCGCGTTTAGGACCCCACAGTTGACGAAATGTGGGAACACAACTTCACTTTCTGAGACTGGCTAATCTCAGCAGAATATTCTCTAGTTCCATCCATTGTCTTGCAAATGACATAATTTTGTCCTTCTTTCTGGCTAAGTAAAATTCCATGGTGTGTATAGACCACAGTTTTGTAATCCATTCATCTGTTGATGGACACCTAGGCTGATTCCATAATTTGGCTATCGTGAACTGTGCGGCTAGAAACATGGCTATGCGTGAATCACTGTAGTATTCTGACTTAATCCCTTTGGAAAGATGCCCAGGAGTGGGGTTCTGTTCCCAGTCTTCTGAGTGGGCATTTTGTTACAGCAACACAAAATAGACTAATGCGGCATTTCTTCCTATCTGGTCCTCTTTCACTTATCTGTTTACTTCTTGTCAATCTCCCTGCTGAAGTGTAAGCTTCATGGCAGAGGACCTTGTTTGTCTTACTCCCTATAATATCTGCAGCATCTAGAGCAATCCCTGCATTTAGCTGCTCAGTAAATATTAGTATGTAATGGAATGACCAAGACAGGGACTGATGATGAAAACATTTAATGGGTTACACCCCCAAATAAACACTTTCTCCTCAGAGTAGTTGACTCAGTGAAAGGTATTTCCCCCTGTGGTTACATTTGATTCAGAAATAGCTTTTCCATAATTATGGCTCCATTTTTCCAATCCCTATTTCACATCAGACAACTAAACTCTAGGAAATGTGAAGTTCCTAATCAAGAAGAAAAAATAAACATGCTTGAAATTATCTCTGAGGAAAGCATAACCCTAAACACACACCATGGACTTTAGGCCTGGTCTTCTCTACTACTAATTAGCCTCTCCTCTCTTATTTTATTTTATTTATTTATTTAGTGGTGCTGAGGATTGAACCCAGGGGCATTATACCTCCAAGCTTATCCCCATCCCTATTTTATTTTTTATTTGAAATCAGGGTCTTTCTTTTTTTTTTTTTTTGCAGTACTGGGGATTGAACCCAGGGGCATTCTACCTCCAAACTACACCCCCAGCCCTATTTTTTGTTCTTTATTTTGAAACAGGGTCTCACTAAGTTGTGGAGGGCCTCACTAAGTAGCTGAGACTGGCTGCGAACCCGAATCCTCCTGTCTCAGCCTCCCAAGTACTGGAATTACAAGCGTGCGCCACCACCCCCAGCTTGAAATCAGGGTCTAAGTTGCTGAGAGCCTCACTTAATTGCTGAAGCTGGCCATGAACCTGTTTCAGCCTCCCAAGTACTGGGATTACAGGAGTGCACCACCGTGCCCAGCCTCCCCTCTTCTTAAAGTTTGTGTCTTCTTGTAGCATTTATTGCAGCACTTTATGCTACCTCAAAATCCAGGAACTAATCAAAGATGAAGAGAGCATGCTTGTGACTGTGGGTTTGCATGTGGCTGAGAAGTCCTAAGCACACTGTTGTCACCGCCTTTTCTGATTTTCTCAGGCAGAATTGAATTATTTCTTTCTTTTCTCTGACAGCATTATTCATTCACTCTATAATCACTCTAGGGTCCCACACCAGTGAGACACTTAATAGTCACTCACTTAGATGGATGTGTACATTAATACATTTAAAATTATATAAGATAAAAATGTAAGAATTGGGACAGGCTTTAGAAATCACCCAGGCAATGTTTCCCCAAATTCAGTCATTGGTATCACCCATCACAATTTGTGGTATGTGATTAATTCTTACGTTTGTCTTTAAATCAACCTTTCTATTACTTAATTACATTTATATTCTATGAAAAATTTGAGCCATAATCCTAACTGGAAAACTTGCATGGCTTGCCAAAAGTAGAAAGAAACACCTACCACTCCCCAAACTAGTAAAAGACAAATAATGTCCTAAAAATATATTGAAGACAGAGAGAAGATCGCCACCTGCAAGCCCAAGACAGAGGTCTCAGGAGAAACCTGCCGATACCGCGGTCTTGGATGTCTAGCTTCCAGAACTATGAGAAAATAAATTTATGTTGTTTGAACAACCCAGTCTGTGGTGTTTTGTTAACAGCAACCTAAGAAGGTAATACGTTGGGTGTTACTGCCTGCTGGAAAAGGCTGACCCGAAGTCTGCTCCTTTTAGTTGACAAGTCAGGTTATAAGAGAAATAGAAGTATTAAAGACCTGCTATCACCAACAGACACTTTCTCTCTTAACGAAATTTGAAGAACTGGGTAGAAATAAAAAGGGAATACGTTTCCCACTCTGAGTCTGATCTCAGCGGGGCTGGAATCGACAATATATTTTTTAAATCTCAGTATTTTAATACATTAAAGGTTTATTTTTCACTCACGCTACAGGTTCTGTCCCTGGGCAGGGACTTTCCTCCACCCGGTCACTCAAGGGGTCAGATAAAAGCGTCACCATGTTGGACCCGCGCCACCCGCAAGACAAGGCGCCCTCTGGTGGCCACATCTGGGGAAGAGAGTTTGGTGAATTGGGCGCAGGCGTCGCCCCGCCCAGACCGGAAGTGACGCACTCAATCCTAATCACATTTCATTGGTTGGAACTAGTCACATGGCCTAGCCAACTATAAAGACAGGAAAGCAGGAGTGTGCAAATGGATTATTTGGTGTATCTTCCAATCGGATGCCATTTAGTGTCATAATCTTGTACTTTTTTTTGGGTGGAACTGTTGATTGAACCCAGGGGCATCCTACCTCTGAGCTACACCCCCATCCCTATTTTATTTTATTTTTTATTTTGAAACAGGGTCTCACGCTAAGTTGTGGAGGGCTTCACTAAATTGCTGAGGCTGGCCTCCACCGTGTAATCCTGTCTCATCCTCCCAAGTACTGGGATTATAGGTGTGCGCCACCACGCCTGGCTATAATCTTGTCCTTTTAAAATCATCCTTAGTATGTCTCAAAGATGCATATCATGCTTTGGGGGGGAAATGATGGGGGCCATCTCTTGATTGCATAGTCGAGGATGCTGAAGTCCGCCACCTAAGTGCTTCTTTGCACGACCTCCCTTCTGCCTGGTATATCTGTAGCCAGATTTCCCACCTCTTTTTTTTTTTTTTTTTTGCGGTACCGGGGATTGAACCCAGGGGTGTTCTACCTCCGCGCTACACCCCCGGCCCTATTTTTTATACTTTATTTTGAAACCGGGTCTCACGAAGTTGCGGAGGACCTCACTAAGTATAGAGAGAGAGAGAGAGAGAGAGGGAGGGAGAGAGAGAGAGAGCTGAGGCTGGCTGTGAACCCGGATCCTCTGGTCTCCGCCTCCCAAAGTACTGGGATTACAAGCGTGCGCCACCACGCCCGGCTGATTTCCCACCTCTTGAGACCTTTACTTGGGCTCTTTTCGCTCAATCTTGTGAGCACAAAATGGTAGCAACTAGAATAATTTGGGGAGGTGTATTTTTGGCATAAGAACCTTTCATTGTTCCTTTCCAGTAAGATCATAACTGGGGAAACATTCAAAAGGCCAAGATTGAGTTGGGCGTGGTGGCGCACGCTTGTAATCCCAGTACCCGGGAGGCTGAGACAGGAGGATCCCGGTTCGCTGCTAGCCTCAGCTACTTAGTGAGGCCTCTGCAACTTAGTGAGACCCTGTTTCAAAATAAAGAATAAAAAATAGGGCTGGGGGTGTAGCTTGGAGGTAGAATGCCCCTGGGTTCAACCCCCAATACCGCGAAAAAAAAAAAAAAAGACCAAGACTGATTTTGAAGAATAGCAGGGCAACTTGTCCGATTTAACATTTTAACCAGAACACGCAGAGACCTTTCCTGCTCGTGTTAGAGGCGAATACATCTGCAGAATCGATGAAAAAAGCATGATTGCTCAGTGTTGTCTGCTTAGCATCCAATTATGTACAGTGTATTTATTTTAAATTTAGAAGACGCACACAAGAGATTTCCAGGAACAAAACTAGAAGAAATTGGCAATGCACTGAATGGAAAAAATTAATGACTTGAATTACACAGCCCATGAATCGAAGCCGACAAGAGGGGTAGAGAGAGAGGGAGAGGGGCGCTTGCAGTTATTCACACTGTGCTGTGCCCAGAGTCCTGAGCTGTGCTGGAAACACGGTCACCCTCCGTGCAGTTGTCACATCCTTTATCTTCACGGTGAGGCCCCGCTTTGCAGGTCACAACAGTGTCACCGTTTCAAGAGTGTAAAAGCAATGCCCCAAACAGGCTTCAACAGCAAACTTGCTTTTAGAGACTAGATTCCACGCTCCAGTTTAAGCGTAATCACTTTGTCGGCTTTCCTGGGCCACAGGGAGGAGGGCAGGAAATAAAGGATAAGAGTCAAAGATCGGGATTGGGGCCTTGAGTGTCCCTACTGATTGTCACCTACAGGAGGAGTCAATGTTTGCTGTGTCGCGTCTCTGTGTCAATGCCAGTTAGGTGCGAGGACCTCCATTCACATTGTCCCTCATGATTATCTTTAATTTTAGAGGTAGAGAAAATTTAGAGGTATGCGAGACACCCGTGTGACTCCTTGCCCTGGAGTCACACAGGTTACAGGTTCAATTCTGTCCCCTGAACACGCCTGTGTTTAAGTCTGAGCCCTTAGGACCTCAGGATGTTATAGAGAACTGGCTCTGGGATTCTTGGGAAACACCAAGATAAATATGCAGCCTCTGCCTTAGAAGGATTTATAATTAAGTGGGGGAGTTGAGACGTTTAACAGCCACTTAGCTGTACTAACACATGACCCCGGTGTCAGCCGTGATCTCTTATCCCCTTAAGATCTAAATAAGATTCACTTCAAGTTCTCAGTCTCTATTCTGTGCAAGCCCCAAACCATCCCCAAGAACTGTGAGCATCCCTGGCAGGATCAGCATCCCATCGTGTCCCCACTGCCTCTGCCTAAAGAATGTAAGGACCGTCTCTCTGTCCCTGTGCACCACCCAGACCCGGAGCTCAGCCTCTGCCTGGATTCCCAAGAAAAATCCCACTCGGACAAGGCACCGGTGTGCATGTGGCAGACATTATTGGAGGTTTGGGGAGAAACAGGGACCAGAGGGGTTGCCATGGTAAAAATGCAACAGCTTCAGATTGGAGATTCGTGTCACAAAGTCTCCTGGCCGCCCTGACACTGGAGATGCCACCACAGGGTGCCCCAGCCGCATCCCATTATGCTCCATCTTGATCCATTGTGCTCCTCACATTCTTCCTCGCCCCACTCCCCCAGGTTTATCTCCTGCGATCCAAACTCTCCACCATCCTTTTTTTTTTAAACAGGATCTCGCTAAGTTGCTGGGGCTGGCCTCGAATCATGATCCTCTCATCTTGGCCTCCCAAATACTGGGATTACAGGCGTGTGCCACCCTCCTTTTTGCAGCATACTTCCTCTTTCCCTTGTCTCTTCCCACACTCCTTTCCAGAGTCTCCTTTGCAGCTTCTAACTCATGAAGGGACAGGTGGAATTTTCTGGACTTCTAGGGGATGACAATTTGCATCCACATGTCTGTTACACAAAGCTGGGGCTTACAGAGGCAGGAGAGGCAGATCCTAGTAGGGGGCATCCTGGGAGAAGGGCGTGAACCCGGGAACCTGCCATGTTCAAGAGACCAGACATCCTCTGGACGCAGGCGCACACACCTGTAATCCCAGTACTTAGGAGGCTGAGACAGCAGGATCACATGTTTGAGGCCAGTCTCAGCAACTTATCGAGACCTAGTTTCAGAATAAAAAATAAAAAGGGCTGGGGGGTGTAGCTTGGAGGTAGCATGCCCCTAGGTTCAACCTGAGTATCAAAGAAAAAGGGGGGTGGAAAGAAAGAGAGAGCATGTGTGCACACGGGTACCCAGTTCTCCTGCCCCAGCTCCATTCTGGTCTCTAGCATTGTGTTTATTTGACTTTTTATTGAAGTATAATTTAGATGCACCTGTCATAAGTGTACAGATTGGTGAATTCTCTTAGATAAATAGGCATGTGTAACCAGCACCCAGACCCAGAAGCAAAGCAGGCAGCACCCCCAGGAGCCACTCTTTCCGAAACTCCCCACTCCCCCGGTAAGATGAAGCATAAGCTGGGCGTGGTGGTGCACACTTGTAATTCCAGTACTTGGGAGGCTGAGACAGGAGGATCGCAGGTTCGAAGCCAGCCTCGGCAACTTAGCAAGACCCTGTTTCCAAATAAGAAATAAAATCAGGCTGGGGGTATAACTTGAAGGTAGAATGCCTTTGGGTTCAATCCCCAGTACCAAAAAAAAAAAAAAAAGATGAAGCATGATGCTGACCATTAACTGTGCAGATTTGCCTTACCTGGCTTTGTACTTTCCATACACAGAATCCTGTAGCCTGTGATCCATCATGCCTGGTGTCTTTTGTTCAACATTTTATTTGTGAAATGCATCCACATGGGGTGTAGTTTTACATAGCTCATTCAGTAGGGAAAGGGCAAGGATCATTAGGATAAACTGACAACAGGAAGGTTAGTAAGAGAAGAGATTCAAAAGCTTAGTAATGTGCAGGGGGAGAATCAGAGGAGAGTGATTATAACCCAGTGAGGCCCAGGTGCTTCTAGACCCTTCTTCCTAGGAGAGAGGGAGAGGGAGAACTTGACCATTTTGAGGGGTAGTAAATGATTATTCGGGGAATGGATGGACCTAAGATTGAAATAATTGAATTCTTTTCAGAATTCAAATGAGCTGGAAGGGTCAAGCATTAACTTGTGACAAAATCCATCCAAGTGTGCTTATATTTTAGATTTCTGGGTGGAGATGGAAGGCGATTTTGTGTTCCTTAGCAGGTCTAGTGTTAATGCAGATAAGGGAATATCAGGGGAAGCCGGCATCTGCTGAATCAGGGACCTTTAAAGTCATGTGCGCACCAGGCTGCCATATTTTGAGATGAAATTTCCTGGACATTTGGGTTGTTTCCAGTTTGGGGCTACAATGGTGTCTCTGCTTCTGACCCAGATGCAGAGGGTTGGCAAAGGGTCATCACCCTGCAGGAGATGTTGAACATAGAAGAGCTGTGCATTCATTCATTCATTCATTCATTCATTCATTCAGCAAATATCTACAGGGTACCTACGATGCGCCAGCGTGGAGACAAGCACCAGGATGGGGCAGCGTGTGAAGCTCATGTGTCTCAGCCCCCATGGAGGTGGTGTGGAGACAGATCAGAACTCTGTGGAGGGTAGAGAGGAACCCAGCCAAGTTCAGGCTTGAAGCTTCAAGCAAAGGAGGCTGCAGAGATCATGCTCAAGGTAGAAGGAATAGCTTGTGTAATTGGCATTTGTGCAAAACTTGAACATTCCCCTCACTGGGGCCTAGAGAGGGGTGGGTAGTGGAGAGACCAAACTGCAGAGGTAGGCAGGGGCTGGTGCTCAGGGGGCCAGAGAGCCATTGTAAGGAGCTGGGACTTCTCTTGAGGACAGAGACTCCACCTCCATACTCCACTTTGTCATAAAGCAATTACTCATCAAGTTGAGATTTTCTATGTTTGCAGCCTTATTATTTCCCTGTATCTTTTTTATCCATTCACCTATGATTTAATTTTTCTGTCTAGCGACTCTACAGCAAGCTCCCATTAGCACTGAAAGCTGTCTACCCACTCAGTTGAGCTTGACTCATGAACCATATGTGCCAGTTGAGCCTGGTGGCTGCGGGCAGGCCTCCGGGATGCCGGCAGTGGTATCCTGAATTCCCCTCTTGGCAGCGCCACCGCCGCCACCACCCCCTCCCTGCTCGCAGCACTCAGCCTGCTATAATTAAACAAACAGGGTTATTTGTGACATCCTGGTTTACACATCAACAAGTTATTTTCTCTGATTTTGCTATGGATGGATTTGCTCTGCTTACATTAAACAAAAACAGCTCACCCAAAACTGCAGAATAAGCAAGGGAGAGGAAATGTGGGCCCAGCAGCTGCCTCTCCCCACGGAGGCAAGACCTGCCCTTCCCTCTCCACTCCTGGCCAGAAGGGAGCTGAGTTAGGGCACCCCGGGGCCACGGCCAAAGGCCTCAGACCCCCAAAACAGCCATGGAGAGTTGAAACTTGCAAGGAGAAGAGAAGGTTCCAGAAACACAGCAAGGATGAGTGGGAGATTATTTTGGAGAATTGCAGACTAGACAGCACAGGAGGGGTGAAAGTATAAAGTGGGATTCCCTAAGCACACGAGACCCAGGAAGGACATTTGACTTGGTTACTGGTAAACCAGTCACCTGCAGGCTGCTGTTATGAGGTGTGGGAGAGCTCAGGTGCGCCACCTTTGTCCCGGTCACTCCCCTCCCTGCCTGAACCCCTGCCTCCAGGTGTGCCCATCCCCCCCCCCCCACACACACACAGCAACCAGCAGGGGCTTCTGGAAGGCCAGGCGCTCATGCCCCTCCTCCATGGAGGTAGTCTCTGTCCTCAAGGGAAGTCCCAACTCCTTACAATGGCTCTCTGGCCCCTGAGCCCCAGCCCCTCCCTACTTCTGCAGCTTGGTCTCCCCACTGCCCGCCCGGCTCTAGGGTTCAGGTCTCCCTTCTCCGCCATATGACCTTGGGGGGCAGCTCGCCCATGATGCTTCAGCACATCGAGTGTTGGGTGATGGAGCTGGAGAAGAATCCGTGAGCTCTTTGCACCACACCTGGCACAGAGGTAAATCATCAATGGCTCTGAGGATGAAAGATGAGTGTGATGAAGCCCGGCGTGGTGGCGCACGCTTGTAATCCCAGTACTTTGGGAGGTGGAGACCGGAGGATCCGGGTTCGCGGCCAGCCTCAGCTCTAGCCCTCTCTCTCTCTCTCTCTCTCTCCCTGTTTCTCTCTCTCTCTCTCTCCCTGTTTCTCTCTCTCTCTCTCTCTCTCTCTCTCTCTCTCTCTACTTAGTGAGGCCCTCCGCAACTTTGTGAGACCCGGTTTCAAAATAAAGTATAAAAAAATAGGGCTGGGGGTGTAGTGTGGAGGTAGAACGCCCCTGCGTTCAATCCCCAGTACCGCAAAAAAAAAGTAAAATAAAATTACCATGAATTCTCATGATAATTTCCTAAAACAAAGCCGTTTTAAACCATGAAACAAAACCCTAAGTAGAGTATCCGAATAAATAGCTTTCTTATGTTTAAATAAAGATAGCTTTATGAAAAACTGAACACATTTTCCTGTTTTTATTAAAATTGTGCTTAGGCAGAAACTATGTTTACTTTCCATGCTCCTAATTCACCCACCAAGAGGAGCTGTGCCTAGGGGGACATGAAAATATGTGAATATTAATTCATTTTAAAAATCAGAGTAAACATCATTATTATGAACCCAAGCTTTCTGCATTCCCCTTTGTACAGATGGAGTCATACAATATAATTTTCATTTTATTTTTTTAGAGAGGAGGAGGTCATGATGGCAAAGGTGGCTTGAGCCACTTTCCCCTGTGACAGAGTAAGTCATGATTCCGTCCTGCCCCCATCTCTGTCCTCCGAAGCCCCTCCCTCAGCTCTGAAGGCGAGCGTCTGTCATCTCCCAAAAATGCTTCGCACCTGCATTAACTAACCAACGTGTTGCTCCCGCTCAGAGAGAGTCTGAAGCCAGTTAAAGGAGCTGCTTCCCTAGGAGAGTCCCTGGGGCATGAGGGCAGCACCTGGGAGGAGCCGCAGGTGGGAAGATGCTTGGCGTGTTCCAGGAGAAAATTATCTCCCAGGTCCCACAACGTTGTTCATCACACTCATCTTTCTTTCTTTCTTTTTTTTTTTTTTTTTGTGGTACCGGGGATTGAACCCAGGGGCGTTCTACCTCCGTGCTACACCCCTGGCCCTAGTTTTTATACTTTATTTTGAAACCAGGTCTCACAAAGTTGCGGGCCTCACTAGGTAGAGAGAGAAAGACAGGGAGAGAGAGAGAGAGGGAGCGCTGAGGCTGGCCTCGAACCCGGATCCTCCAGTCTCCGCCACCCAAAGTACTGGGATTACAAGCGTGCGCCACCACGCCTGGCTATTTTACTTTTTAATGTATTGGGACTTTTTTGTTTGTTTTTGTGGTACTGGGGATTGAACCCAGGGGCATTTTGCCTCCGAGCTACACCCCCAGCCCTTTTTATTTTTTGTTTTGAGACAGGGTCTCACTAGGTTGCTGAGGCTGGTCTCGAACCTGCGATCCTCCAGTCTCAGCCTCCCAAGTATTGGGATTACTGGCGTGCACCACCACGCCCGGCATTTCTATGTATTATTAATCTGACGAAATAAAAACAGCTCTGAATTCACCTATCGTTTTTTCCTGCTCAGGTTCCTCCCTCACTTCTTTGGGTAAGGCAGGCAACTTTCCTCTGGTGAGACACCCTCCTCGGCTCCCAGGACCGTGATTGGGTGGGGCTGACCACACCCCCAGGATCTGGTCTGGCCAATCATAACAAGCCTTTCTCCCGGGCACTGATTGGTTCAGTGATGCTGAGCCCTGATTCCAGACACGCCAGAGGGAGCCGACCTGGGATTTTTGCTGGTGGTATGAGGAAGAAGGCGCTCACTTCCTACTACAATTCCTGGCTATAAAGGTAATTATAAGTGTCCAGTTCCCAGGGGCTTCTTAATGGTAGGGACGCCCAAGAATGGAGCCACCACAGAGGAAAACAGAGCAGAAAGAAAAAGAGATGGTATTCTGATGGTTTTTTGAACACCTGGATCCAGTTATGCCTGAAGCCATTAACCCTTGGGATTTCAATAAGCCAATAACTAATTTAAAAAAAACCTTAAGTTTATTTAAATTTAGTTGGGGTTTTTTGTTTGTTTTTGTTCGTTTGTTTTTGGTCAATTGAAAATTTAAGAAATCTGTGCCATGCAGTTGGTAACCCCAGAATTTTTTAAATCAGGAATTTTTATTGGTACATTATGATTATACATAACAGTGAGATTTGTTATTACACATTTCATTCCTCAGTCCCTTCCCTTTCCCTCCCCTCCTCCCTCCCCCTGGCCTGCTTCCTCACTCTATTGGTTTCTCTTCTGGTTTCATGAGATCCACCCCCTTTTTTCCTTCCTCTCTAGCTTGCACATTTAGGAGAACATATGACCCTCAACTCTCTGAGTCTGGCTATTTTGCTTAACACAATGCTCTCGAGCTCCATTCATTTTCCAGCAAATGACATGTTTGTTCTTTTTTGTAGTCAAATAAAACTTCATTGTGTATATACACAACATTTTCTTATCCATTCATCTGTTGGCAGACACCTAGGCTGGTTCCATAATTTGACTACTGTGAATTCCACAGCTGTAAACATAGGGATATGCATGTATCACTGTAGTATGCTGACTTTAATTCTTTTGGATAAATACCGAGGAACTTCCACCCTGATCTCCACAGTGGTCCTACTAATTTGCAATCCCACCAGCGGTGTATCAGTGCTCCTTTTTCCCCACAACCTCACCACCATTTGTTATTTGTATTATTGCTGAATGCCATTCTAAGTGGAGTGAGATAAAATCTCAGTATAGTTTTGATTTGTCTTTCCCTGATTGCTGAAGACGTTGAATTTTTTTTATATTTATTGACCATTTGTATTTCTTCTTTTGAAAAGTGTCTGTTTTGTCCATTCGCCCATTATTGATTGGGTTATTTGTTTTGTTATTGTTATTCATTTGTTTGTTTTTTGGTGGTAAGGCTTTTAAGTTCTTTATGTGTTCTGGAAATTTCCTCTATCGGAAGATAGCTGGTAGTTGTTGCAGCGGCACATGCCTGTAATTCCAGCATGTGGGGGGCTGAGACAAGAGGATTGCAGGATCAAGGACAGTATCAGCAACTTAGTGAGACACTCAGCAACTTAGCGAGACCGTGTTTCAAAAATAAAGTAGGAGCCGGGCGTGGTGGCGCACACTTGTAATCCCAGTACTTTGGGAGGCGGAGACTAGAGGATCCGGGTTCGCGGTCAGCCTCAGCTCTCTCTCTGTCTCTCTCTCTCTCTACCTAGTGAGGCCCTCTGCAACTTCATGAGACCCGGTTTCAAAATAAAGTATAAAAAAATAGGGCTGGGGGTGTAACGCGGAGGTAGAACGCCCCTGGGTTCAATCCCTGGTACCGCAAAAAATAAAAAAAATAAATAAAGTAGGGCTGAGGGTGTCACTCAGAGGTAGAGTGCCCCTGTGTTCAATCCCCAGAACAAAAAACAAAAAACAAAAGAAAAGAAAAAGAAAGAAGACTAGATAGCAAAGATTTTCTTCCATTCTGTAGGCTCTCTCTTCATGGTGTTTCCTTTGCTATTCAGAAGCTTTTTAATGTGATGTCATCCCATTTATTAATTCTTGGTATTGTTTCCTGAGCTTTCCTATTGAGGAAGTCATTGCCTGTACCTATATGTTGGAGTGTTGACTCAATGTATTCTTTTAGCAGTTTCAAAGTTTCTGGTTTAATTCCTAGATCTTTGATCCATTTTGAGTTAACTTTTGTGCAGGGTGAGAGATAGGATCTAGTCTCATTCTTCTATGTATGAATATTCAGTCTTCCCAGCACCATTCATTAAAAAGACTCTTTTCTCCAAAGTATGTTGTCGGTACCTTTGTTAAGGATCAGATGCCTATATCTGTGCGGGTTTGTCTGTATTTCTTCTATTCTATTCTATTGGTTTGTGTGTCTGTTTTTATGCCAGAACCATGCTGTTTTTGTTACTATAGCTCTGTAGTATAATTTAAAATTGGGTATTGTGATACTTCCAATATTTTATTTATTTATTTATTTTTGCTTAGAATTGCTTTGGTTATTTTGGGTCTTTTATTCTTCAATATGGAATTTAGGACTCTTTTTTTTTCCAGTTCTGTGAAGAATGTCTTTGGTAATTTGATGGGATTACATTAAATCTATAAATCACTTTTGGTAATATGACCATTTTAATACTAATCCTGCCTATCCATGAACATGGGAAATCTTTCCGTCTTCTAGCGTTTTCTTCAATTTCTTTAATGTTCTATAATTTTTTTTTTTTGGCGGTATTGGGGATTGAACCCAAGGGCATTCTACCTCTGGGCTACACCCCCAGCCCTATTTTTTGTTTTTTATTTTGAAACAGGGTCTCACTAAGTTGTGGAGGGCCTCACTAAGTAGCTGATACTGGCCGTGAACCCAGATCCTCTGGTCTCAGCCTCCCAAGTACTGGGATTACAAGCATGCGCCACCATGCCCGGCTCTATAATTTTCATTGTAGAGGTCTTTTGGCTCCTTGGTTAGATTTATTCCTATGTGTTTTATTTATTTATTTATTGTTTAGGCTATTGTGAATGGAATTATTTTCTGGATCTCTTTTTCAGTGGATTAATGATTGGTGTATAGGAGAGCTATTAATTTTCATATGTTGATTTTGTATCCTGCCATTTTGCTAAATTTGTTTATTATCTCTGGAAGTCTGCTGGTGGAACTCTTTGGATCTTCTAAGTATGGGATCATATAATCTGCAAACAGTGACAATTTGAGTTCTTCCTTTTCTTTGTGTATCCCTTTTATTTCCTTCTCTTGTCTAATTGCCTAATTGAAGTATTATATTGAATAGAAGTGGTGAGAATGGACATCTTTGTCTCATTCCTGATTTTTTTTTTTTTGTGGTACTGGGGATTGAACCCAGGGGCATTCTACCTCCGCACTACACCCCCGGCCCTATTTTTTATACTTTATTTTGAAACCAGGTCTCATGAAGTTGCGGAGGGCCTCACTAGGTAGAGAGAGAGAGAGAGACAGGATGAGAGAGAGAGAGAGAGAAAGAGCTGAGGCTGGCCGCGAACCCGGATCCTCTGGTCTCTGCCTCCCAAAGTACTGGGATTACAAGTGTGCGCCACCACGCCCGGTGCTCATTCCTGATTTTAGAAGAAATTCTTTCAGTTTTTCCCCATTCACTACGAGGTTGGCTTTTGCCTTGTCAAATATAGCTTTTATGATAATGAAGTAGGTTCCTTCTATTCCTGCTTTCTTCAGTGTTTTATCATAAATGCAGCCCTAGAATTATTTTGTGTGGGTGTGGTAGTGGGGATTGAACTCAGGGGCATTCTACCTATGAGCCACACCCCCAGCCCTTTTTAGTTTTTGTTTTGTAACAAGGTCTCTCTAGGTTGCTGAGAGTCTTACAACATTGCTGAGGCTGGTCTCAAACCTGTGATCCTCCTGTCTCAGCTTCCCAAATACTGGGATTACAGGCATGTGCTACTGTGCCTGGCTCAACTTTAGAATTAAAAAAAATAAGCCGGGCATGGTGGCGCACGCTTGTAATCCCAGTACTTTGGGAGGTGGAGACTGGAGGATCCGGGTTCGCAGCCAGCCTCAGCTTGCTCTCTCTCTGTCTCTCTCTCTCTCCTTAGTGAGGCCCTCTGCAACTTCGTGAGACCCGGTTTCAAAATAAAGTATAAAAAATAGGGCCGGGGGCATAGCGCGGAGGTAGAATGCCTCTGCGTTCAATCCCCGGTACTGCAAAAAAAAAAAAAAAAATAGATGGTTTATGAAACATACATATGAAGGTCAGAGAATGATTGTTTTATATCCAAAGAGGTTAAGAGAAGGCTGCATCCACACACTTTCTTCAACCAGCATTTCCACTTAAATGACCTGACTTCTCTGCCTTTCCTCCTCTTCAATTTTTTTTTTTTTTTTGCCTTAAGAGAAAGTTTCTTTATGGATTCCTTTATCAGCAACAGGCTTCCTTGAAAGACATTCTTGTGACTCTAGCGTGGCCTCTTCTTGATCATCAGGAGCAGGTAGTGATGCTGGACACTGGGATCTTCTCATCCAACGACAATGGAAATGACATCAAGCCAGCTGATCAAGCGTGCGGGTGAGGCATTTATCTGGGCTTCCATTTAGGAAGGGAGACACATCTCCAGCCAGAAGACTACAGGCTGGCTCCCCCCAAAAAGAAGAGAGCTCATTTTGTTGGTTACTTGCAGGGATGGGAATGTTAATTGGCTTTCGTTGCACTCATCTCAAGTATTTTGCCCTGTGCTAAAGATATTACTGCAACTCTTCACATTTTTTTTTTTTTTTTTTGCGGTACCAGGGATTGATCCCAGGGGCATTCTACCTCCGGGCTACACCCCCGGCCCTATTTTTTATTCTTCATTTTGAAACAGAGTCTCACTAAGTTATGGAGGGTCTCACTAAGTAGCTGAGGCTGGCCACGAACCTGGATCCTCCTGTCTCAGCCTCCCAAGTACTGGGATTACAAGCGTGAGCCACCATGCCTGGCTGTACTGCAGCTCTTCAAAAGAACACATACAGGGCACCCTGTCCTCAGTAATGCAAAGCTGACACTGGTTGAGGGTGACACACGCCAGGCCTCCTGAGGTAGCTGTCAGGCCACGAGTCAAGGCTCAGAACTGCCTGTGGTGGTCCCGTCTCAGAAGGATCATCTTTCCCTCACTGCTTGTGCTGTTTGATGAGTTCCTCCAAAGAGGACAATCAGCTGACTGAACATCAGCCCGTTGATGGGGCAGGCTCACTGCTGTGAGGGTGGTTCTCAGCGCGCAGTCCCCAGACCACAGCATCGGCCTTGCCTAGAAACTTGTCAGAAATGCAGAGTATCAGGTCCCACTCCACACTCCCTGAGTCACAAACTCTAAGGGTGGGGCCCAGCAACCTCCATTTTTCCAAACTCTGCAGGGAATTCTGATGCTCAGTGGCATAGGGATTTCCTCCTCTCTCTAGAGACAATTCTTTTTTTTTTTTTTTTTTTTTTTTGCGGTACCGGGGATTGAACCCAGGGGCGTTCTACCTCCGCGGTACACCCCCGGCCCTATTTTTTATACTTTATTTTGAAACCGGGTCTCACGAAGTTGCGGAGGGCCTCACTAGGTAGACAGGGAGAGAGACAGGAGGAGAGAGAGAGAGAGAAAGAGAGAGCGAGCTGAGGTTGGCCGCGAACCCAGATCCTCTGGTCTCTGCCTCCCAAAGTACTGGGATTACAAGCGTGCGCCACCACGCCCGGCTTAGAGA
>PVJS01020408.1:0-19118 GCA_004027185.1 Glis glis
CTCCTCCTCCTCCTCCTTCTCCTCTCTCTCTCTCTTTCTCTCTCTCTCTCTCTCTCGTACTGGGGATTGAACCCAGGGGCCAGGGTCTTGCTAGGTTGATGAGAGTCTCACTACTTGCTGAGATTGTCCTCGAACCTGTGATCCTCCTGTCTCAGCCTCCCAAGCACTGGGATTACAGGCATGCACCACCACACCTGGCTCCCTCTTTCTTTTTTGAAGCCCCGGGGCACCTTCACTTGGGCACAACCTGCCTGAGGGTGCCCATGTGTATCATACACATACCAGCTGCCACTGTCCCCCACCATTCCCTGCATTAGATACGGGGTACAGGAAATGTCTACTTCGACAGAGGGAGCACAAGCAGCCAGCCCATCGAACCCCGTGTGGGTCCCGTGTGTAGAGAATGTGGTGTTGCGTGCCTGGTATGAAGGAACCTGGAGAAGAGGGGACCTCCCTCTGCCTGGAGGGCGGTGACGGGTTAGTGGACCTGGAAGAGTGGCAGGGCCCACCATGACAGAAGGAAGGGTGAGGAGGGGTCTCTGGCAGAGCAAACAGTCCTGGAAAGGACCAGAGGGTGGAGACTCGGAGCAAGTCCAGGGTGCCCCTGTCACTGCACAGCTGGGACTTGTCTAGGCAGCTCCTGCCACTGGCTGGTCCTGGGACTGGACTCTGCCAGTCCTGGTGGAACCGGATGGCCGTGGCAGGTCAGGTCTGGTTTGGGAAGAGCTGAAAACTCACTGGGGCCCGGGGCCTCTGGTTCCTGCGGCCTCTGGTTCCTGCACCTGCAGCCCACAGAGCCGTCAAAGCCTGAAGGTGTGTGGGGAGATGGGGGGCTGCAGGGAGCGGAGCACCGCCTTGGAGAGCTGGTGGCACCCAACACAGCACTCCTGGGGGGGGAGTCTGGGAGGAGGTAGCAGTGGTGACAGTAGATGGTGACACAGAGCCTGGGGCAGCTCTACTACCCTCCCAGCTGCAGGTATACGTCTCCCAGGTCTACCCACTGTAGATTTTCTTCCTGGCTGTGCCCAGCATGGCCTGGTGCTGGGTAGACCTGGAGCTGCCCCTTCAGGGAAGGCCCAGGTGAGCATCTCGCAGCGGGGACTCACAGGGGCACACGGGTGTGGGCACCACTGGCCTCAGTCCCTGCAGCATTCTGGAGACCCTGCAGCTCTGGTCCTTCAAGGAAAATGGCTCAGGAGACACCCCAGCGCATGCTGGGTGCTAGTCGCAGTGTCTGGGAAGATACTCTGCCCCTGGCTTGAGTGTAGGTGGAGATGGGGAGAAAGTGGTCCTTCCTCATGCCCCTGCCAGCCTCCAGGGTGCCCAGGCTCTGCAGGCCCTGGGCCAGGGAGCCACGGGGACGGCAGATCTTGCCTTAGAGACTGTTTCTCAGGTCCCTATGGCCACCTCTCTGTCCTTTCAGTGAAGGGATGTCCAGGCCCTCCCCAGTCCATCCAGTAGGAAGGACACATCATAAAAGCCTGTCTCTGGAGTGGTCTGCTGCAGCCTGAGGCTTGGAGAGGGCAAAGGAGGCTGGCTGCCTTCTCTGGACCTTGCCCCAGGCAGCACGCACCCCGGCTGGCTGTGGCCATCACACCAGCTCAGCCACCAAGGGTTGGTCTGGGGTCTGGCCTGTCTGAGCCGGGAGGGGTGGCATTGTTCGTGGGCACCTAGAGGTCACACATCCTGCTTCCACGGAGGTAAAGGTGGGGGTGAAGATCCAGTCGGTACACTGGCTCAAGGTGGGGGATGTGTAGGGGAGCCCCCCTTTCAAAGATGGAGTGATGCATTGGGGTTCGTATAAAGCTTGAGGCTTCCCAGGCTGGCGCTGGTGACCGTGGTGGAGGGGAGAGTGGGCAGGGGGAGGGTGCCTCTCAAAAGCCGCCGCTCAGAGGCTCTTCCAAAGCGGGGTGGGGCTCAGTGTGAAATTTCTTGGGACTCCATTCCCCTTTCCGCGGCCACCCCAAGGAGAGCAAGGGGAAGCTCCTCCCTTCCCCGTTGCCCGGAGACTGGATTTTCCCCAGGAATGCTTGAAAAAAGACCCCACCAGTAACCCCTGCAGGGTCTCCTCGCAGGGCGCCCTAGAAGGACCTCCTCTTCCCATTGGTCAAGAGGCTGGCGATCGCCATGCCTCCCCCCCCCCCCAAGAACCCTAGCCTGACTCAGTGGCCGCTCGGGATCCAAGCCAGTTTCCCGCTCACCTCCTTTGCCCTTAATGGGGGACAGCGAGGTAGCCAAGGAAAGCTGTAGTCATAAACCCCAGGCTAAGCAGTCGCTTCCCACCGGGGCTGGGACCCTTTTCAGCGCCCCCAGGACGCGCAGAGGCTGCACATCTCCAGCAGGGGGCGCTCGAAACCCGGCGCCGCTCGCCCGGGGCTCCGCAGGTCCCACGAGTCCTCGCTGGGTGGGGCGGGGGTTCAGGAAGTCTGAATCCCTCCGCTGGGCTTCTTCACCGCCGGGGTGCCGGGTGGGGTGTGGCTTTTTCTGCTCCAGCGTCCCAATACTCCCCCATCCTCTCCTTGAGGCTCTTGGGCGGCGGCAGGAGATCAACTCACGCCCACCGCCCTGGACCCGGGTGCTCGGACCCCAGCCTCGCATCGGCAGAAAAGCGGACCCTTGTCGGTGTCCGCTGGCCAGCAGCTCCCCGCACGCACCGACCCTTCCTCTTTTGCACGCACCGACCCTTCCTCTTCTGCACGCACTGACCCTCTTCTGCACGCACCGACCCTTCCTCTTTTGCACGCACCGACCCTTCCTCTTCTGCACGCATCCTTCGCGGTTCCTCGAAGACCCCAGACGCCGGGTCCCTCGGGCCGCCCTCCGCGCGGAGGCCGGGCGGGAAAGGGGTGGGGACGCGGGGCGGAGGCCGGGGAGCGGGGAGGCTGCTCCGCTGGTCCGCCCTCCCTCGGGCCGAGCGCACCTACCTCCCACCCGCAGTCCGACCGCCGCCCAGCCCCTCCCTCCTCCAGCTCCCGCCCCCAGGCTCCTCCCTCCGCAGCCGCTCGCTCTCCTCCTGTGCTCCTGCCGCGGGTGTCTGCAGGCGCGGCTCCGGGCGAGCCAGCCAGCGCGTCTGCTCCGCGCCTCCCGCGACGACCCGGGCCGGGTCCGCGCAGCCTCGCACCCCACCGTGCGTGCGACAGTCCCGCGGCGCGACGGCGCTACTTTTCTCCAATCCAGGGCGGGACGGGGACGACAGCGGGACAACTTGGAAAACTTCTCTAAGGCAGGCTGCAGGGACGCGCGCGCCGGTGGAAGAGAATGTAGGCGGGCGGTGGCTGGTCCCGGGTGTTCTTGGACCTCCCAGGCCCGGTTCGGCCACGCCATGGGGTTCTGGCGACTTCAGCGTCGCCGAAGGGACGACCCCTGGGTCTAGCGGAGCCGGGCGGCGCTCCTTCCCTTGGCGCGCGCGCTTGGAGAGCAGCGCTCCCTCTGGCCACGTCTGCCCCACCATGGACCATCAGGAGCCCTACTCGGTGCAGGCCACCGCCGCCATCGCGGCAGTCACCACCTTCCTCATCCTCTTCACCATCTTCGGCAACGCGCTGGTCATCCTGGCTGTGTTGACCAGCCGCTCTCTGCGCGCACCGCAAAACCTGTTCCTGGTGTCGCTGGCAGCCGCTGACATTCTGGTAGCCACGCTCATCATCCCTTTCTCGCTGGCCAACGAGCTGCTGGGCTACTGGTACTTCCGGCGCACGTGGTGCGAGGTGTACCTGGCGCTCGACGTGCTCTTCTGTACCTCGTCCATCGTGCACCTGTGCGCCATCAGCCTGGACCGCTACTGGGCTGTGAGCCGCGCGCTGGAGTACAACTCCAAGCGCACCCCGCGCCGCATCAAGTGCATCATCCTCACGGTGTGGCTCATCGCGGCTGTCATCTCGCTGCCGCCCCTCATCTACAAAGGCGACCAGGGCCCCCAGCCTCACGGGCGCCCCCAGTGCAAGCTCAACCAGGAGGCCTGGTACATCTTGGCCTCCAGCATCGGCTCTTTCTTTGCTCCCTGCCTCATCATGATCCTCGTTTACCTGCGCATCTACCTGATTGCCAAACGCAGCAGCCGCAGAGGTCCCAGGGCCAAGGGGGGCCCTGGGGAGGGCCAGGCCAAGCAGACCCGGCCTGTCCCTGGGGCGACGCCAGCCTCAGTCAAGGCGCCAACCCTGGACTCTCCTCTGTCTTCTGTTGGAGAGGCCAATGGACACCCCAAGCCTACTGGGGAGAAGGAGGCAGGGGAGACCCCAGAAGATCCTGGGACCCAGGCCCTGCCACCCAACTGGTCTGCTCTTCCCAACTCTGGCCCCGGCCGGGAGAAGGGCGTTGGTGGGGCACCTCTGGAGGAGGAAGCAGAAGAGGAGGAAGAGGATGAAGAGGGGGAAGAGTGTGACCCTCCAGCGGTGCCAGCGTCGCCTGCCTCAGTGGGCAGCCCACCCTTGCAGAAGCCACAGGGCTCCCGGGTGCTAGCCACCCTGCGTGGCCAGGTGCTCCTGGGCAGGGGTGTAGGTGCTGTGGGCGGGCAGTGGTGGCGTCGGCGGGCGCAGCTGAGCCGGGAGAAGCGGTTCACCTTCGTGCTGGCCGTGGTCATCGGCGTCTTTGTAGTCTGCTGGTTCCCCTTCTTCTTCAGCTACAGCCTGGGCGCCATCTGCCCCCAGCACTGCAAGGTGCCCCACGGCCTCTTCCAGTTCTTCTTCTGGATCGGCTACTGCAACAGCTCTCTGAACCCCGTCATCTACACCATCTTCAACCAGGACTTTCGCCGTGCCTTCCGAAGGATCCTTTGCCGCCAGTGGACCCAGACGGCCTGGTGAGCCCGCCTGCAGCCGCCCGCGTGGGGTGGGGCCAGGGCCCCCGGTTTCTTGCCCTGCTTTACGTGGCTGTTTCCCTGGGGCTCTCTGATCCCTGCTCCGTTCTTGCGGGCCTCATCCTAGGCGCCCCCTGGCAGAGGCAGGGGCGAGGTGCCATCCACAAGGGTCTCTCCAAAGCCTCCCCTTGCCTGCTCTGCTGTGGGGGGACCTCTTCTCCACCCCCTGCCTGAGCATAGGCAGATGGGTGAGGCTCGAACCTTCCCAAAGTGGCAGAGGCCAGGATGGAATAGAGCCCCCCAACCCCCGCAGGCCAGCGGTGGGCTTCCCTTTCCTGAGGACCCTGTGTGCCTCCTCAGGTCACTAGCTTTTGATGTCTTTGTTTCTTTTTAATTCCCCCCTCCTGCCCCTCCAAAAGAGCGGGAAGCCAAACTTCCACTTTCCCCAGAAGGGCCTGCTACTGAGGAGGGTGAAGAAATGAAGATGGTCCCCACGGGGTGCCGGGATGGGGTGTTATGGGGTGGCACTGTCTCTGAGCATTTCTTTTCTTTTTTCTTTTTTGGTGGTACTGGGGATTGAACCCAGAGGCATTCTACCTCTGAGCTACACCCCCAGCCTGATTTTTATTTTTGAAACAGGGTCTCACTAAGTTGCAGAGGGCCTCACTAAGTAGCTGAGGCTAGCTTCAAACCTACGATCCTCCTGTCTCAACCTCCCAAGTACTGGGATTACAGGCGGGTGCCACCACGCCCGGCCTGTCTCTGGGCATTTCTTTCCCCCTTGCCTTTGCTTTTGTATCTGTGGCTCCTTTAAAAGCCAGAAGCATGAATCAGTTTTCTCACCCGGCACCCCTGCGGGAGGCACGTGGCTGCCTCGTGGGGAGGCCCGGCCTCTGCCTCGATGGGAGATCCGGGCTCATTGGCGTTCACCCCCTGCAAAAGGCAGGGTGACAATGGCTCAACGCCCACTTGCTCTAGGGAGATGAAAGGCTTTGCGGAAAGCTTTGAGCTCCTTGGGGGGACACACTAGAGAACCATCAAATGTGATTACCCAGTGATATAAAAATCCCCGCTCTCTGCGTTTACCGCCGCCCGCCTTCCCGGAGACTTTTGTTCCGTGCCTGGGGTGTGTGAATTCCTACCCCAAACTGGAAGTGGGGAGCGGCGCGCAGAATCCCTGCTTCAAGTTGCGGGGTTCCTTTGAGAATGTGTTCTTGTGCCCACAAAGGTTTGCGTTATTACGCTGCCGGTGACAGCTGCTCGGCATGTCACCTGTACCGAGAGGGTTTGCAGTGGCTTGGCTCCCACCCCAGTTGGGGATAAATCTTTTGTCATCAAACAGGCACAATTTTCCCCGAGACAGCTAAAAATACCCACACCGCAGCAGCATTCTGAGTGGAGAGCCGAGGAGGGCGGCGGAGCCCCCAATGGGGAGCTGGGGCTGGAGCCACCGCCACAGGGCTCAGGCAGGTCTCCCAGCCCCATGTGGGTCCTCCGGAGGCATAACCGATCCCACCCCAGGTGGGCGCCTTGTTGACAGTCTAGAACCCCACGACGATATGGCTCGGCGCGGAGGGCCTCTCCCTCCTGGTTCTCGTCCATCCTAGACCCTGACACCTAGAACAGATGGCGTCTCTGAAGATGTTTCCCAGTCTCCTCCATGGGCCCCTTGGCTTCAACCCTGGTCCAGCGGCCTCTTAGCTGGGGCGGGGAGGGGGTGAGCGGCCCAGGCTGTCCACACGCTGATGGCCAAGCCAGATTTGGAAGAGTTCTGAGGGAGCCTGCTGGGGTGGAGAGAATGGTGGGGACCAATAAGGGTCCCTCCCGGGGAGGAGGGCTGGCCATCTTGGTCCTTGGTTGCGGTCCTGGGGTATGGCTAGCAGGCTAGATCCAGGGGAGGGACTGATTTGTGACCATCTGCTAGCTGATTCTTCGGGTAGCAGGGACCCCTGGGAATGTGGCCGCCTGGTCCCCTTGTGATATGCAGTTTTTTTTTTTTAAGTCTGAGCTATTTTATCAATAAAGGATATTTTGTAATAAGCAAACAGTGTCATCGTTGGCCAGGGGTAGTTATCCCTCAGCAACCCGCACATCACATTCTGGGTGCTGGCCCAGTGAGCTGGGGCTCCCTCCCAGGGCCAGTTGTCCTCTTCTCCCCCAGGTGTGGCTGCCCCCCCCCCAGCCTGCCTTTGTCCATTTGGTGTCTTTACTCATTATTTCAAGCTAGGGACGGGGGTGAGGGTGGCCAGAGACAGTCTGCCTGGACAGGAGAGAAAGGAGGGCTTCCCAGAGGAAGTGGCTTTTGGATTGGTCTTGGGGAAGGAGCAGGCGTGCACGGAGAGGCAAGTTAGGGCCGGGCACAGTGGTGCACGCCTGTAATCTCAGTTCTTGGGAGGCTGAGGCAGGAGAATCGCAGGTCTGTGACCAGCCTTAGCAACTTAGCAAGGCCTCAGCAACGTAGTGAGACACTGTTTCAAAATAAAAAAATAAAATAGGGCTGAGGGTGTAGCTCAGAGGTAGAATGCCTCTGGATGCACTCTCCAGTACCCCCCCAAAAAAAAGCCAGGTGTGGTGGTGTACGCCTGTTATCCCAGTACTTGAGAGGCTGAGACAGGAGGATCCCAGGTCTGAGGCCACCTTAGCAACTTAGCGAGACTGTCAGCAATTTAGTAGACTCAATTTCAAAATAAAAAATAAAAGGGCTAGGGGGGTGTAGTTTAGAGGTAGAAGGCCCCTGGGTTCAATCCCCAGTACCAAAAAAATAAAATTTAAAAAAGGAGGTGGGGGAGGCCCCAGCAGAGGCTGTTGGGTTGGTGCAAGCGCACCCCGCTGGGTGGTCAGGTGCAGGAGCTGGGGCCACCACACGCCGTTCTGTAGAATGGGGTCAAGCTGTGGAACAGTGTTAGGTCTTCAGCAAGGGGCAGGGGGGCAGAATAGCGCTGCTTTACTTCCCCCGTCCCAGCCAAGACTCGGCCCTAGCCTCAGAGCTGGAAGGCCGGCGGAGGCCATTCCCCCATGAGGCGTCCTAGGTCCCGTGCTGTCCTGTGAGTGGGACTGGGAACGAGTCCGCCAGGCTCTGGTCCCACCCTCCCCGCGGCCTCAAACAGGGCAGCCTCTCGGGCCCTGAGCTGGGCCCATCTGGCTCTATGAGCGGGGGACGGGGTGGCAGGCTGGTGACAGGAGGCCATGGGCATGTCTGGTGCCCATGGCAGACGCCGGGAGGGCAGGGCACAGGGAGGATCAGTGAGGCTCAGAATCTGGGGTGCAGGGGACCTTCTACCCTCCCCATATTTTCCCGGGGTCGTACTTCTGCTAGGGACAACAGCAGAGACTCCAGTGTGCCTACCATCATTGGTGGACCCGGGCCTCCTTTAACTCTGCCTATCCTGTAAGTTAATTATCAGTCTGTCTTATCCAGAGAAATCAGGCCCCAAAAGAAAAGGTGTAACGACTTGCCCGTGGTCATCCAAGCCCCAGCTCTTTCCACTGGAACACGTGTCCCTTGTTGTTCGAGAGTCCGCAAGGGGCAGGTCCTTGGGCCTAGCGTAGGCCACCTCCCTGCCCCATCTCTGGAAACGGAGGCAGGAATTTACCCTTGCTGGAGCAGGGCATTTGCAAGCCTATTTTGAATCTACTGTCTCATTTAATCCTTGCTGGGAGCAGTTGTTTTACAAAAGAGGAAATTGAGACTCACGGTTGTCCACCTGAGTTCTGGGACCATAAAGCTATAAAATTCAGGTGTGGAAAAATAAATGGTGGTTCCATCTTTTTTTTTTTTTTTTGGTCCTGGGGATTGAACCCAGGGGCATTCTACCTTCAAGCTATACTCCCAGCCCTTTTTAAATTTTTGTTTGTTTGTTTGTTTTGAAACATGGTTTCGCTAGGTTGCTGAGTCTCGTTAAATTGCCGAGGCTGGTCTTGAACCTGAGCTTCTCCTGCCTCAGCCTCCCAGGTACTGGGATTACAGGTGTGCACCACCACGCCCGCCTGTTCCATCTCTTGAGTCAACTCTCACTCAGTGCTGCTGGCTGGCTGGAGATTCTGGAACTGTTTCTGGCTGGATTCAGTAGGTAGTGCTGCGATCGATTGTTCATGTCTGTCACTGCCGTAGAATGTGTAAGTTAGGGTATGTGTGTTTCAGGTTTTCAGTTCTGGAAATTAAGTTCAGTCCCCAAATTTTATTAAGGAAGACACTGTGTCCCAGAGAGAGAAGAAGACTTGCCTCAGGTGGCCTCACACAGGCACATGGTGGCAGAGAAGGATCTAGAACCCCGGTAGCCTATTACACTGCACCTCCTTGCTGAAGGAATCATATTGCATCCAGACTTAAGGAGTAATAGGCCCGCCTTCAGGAAAAGTCTGCTGGCAGCCCACTGTGTGCCAGATCCTGGGCTAGGCTCACCCTCAGTTGCTACCTTATTCAGTTCTCAGTTGAGGAAGCTAAGGGGCAGAGTCCCAGGGCTAGGGACGTCTTATTAAGAAAGGGATCTCCAGCCTGGTGTGGTGGCACACGCCTGTAATCCCAGTACTTGGGAGGCTGAGACAGGAGGATCACAGGTTGAGGCCAGCCTCAGGAACTTGGTGAGGCCCTCAGCAACTCAGCAAGACCCTGGGAGTGTAGCTCAGAGGTAGAATGCCTGGGTTCAAAACCCAGTACCAAAAAAAAAAAAAAAAAAGGCATCCCTGATCAAAGACAGACAGGGAGAGGAGATCCCTCCAGCAGTCCCTGCTCTGTGAGAATCAAGGTTCTTAGTTCCCAGGGGATATGCTCAAGGGGCCTTCAGAGCCAGCGCCTGCCTGAGGACAGTGGCTGCGAACTCCTCTCTGGGGCATGGTGGTAAGAAGCACTCCGACTGTACTCTAGGAGGTCCCGGAGGCAGGTGAGCCGGCTCCAGTGGCTGGAGGTGGAGGAAGGCTCATGGGTTCTCTCTTCCTCCTCCTCCTCCTCTTCCTCTTCTTCCTCCTTCTCCTCCTCTGATCTCCATCATATGTGTGCGTGTATGTGTGTGGGGGGTTGCTGGGAAGGGGATGTTAGACCCTGCCCTGCTCCCACCTGTAAACGAGGCTGCTCCTGGCCAGGAAGAGGCCCCTGCCACTCGGGAGCTGGGACCAGACAACCTCTGGCTTCTGTGGTGCTGCCAGGCGTTCTGCATACAGGGCCCAGGCACTGTGGGTGGCAGGGCTGGGCGGGGCGTCTGTGCCCATGCAAATCAGTGGGGAGCCCAGGGTTCCTGTCCTGCCTCCACACATCAGTTGGGCTGCCCTGGGCAGGGCTCCATTCCCTTTGGTCCTCAATGTCCTTGCCTGCCCACAGAGGATTGCCCCTGTGGTCCCTAGGGCTCCCCGGTTTGGGCTCCTCTTCCCCCTACCCCACCTCCCTGGAGGGTCCAGAGTCCTGGAGTTGGTCAGTGGTTCCCAGAGTTGGCTCCTGGGCAGACAGGCTGGGTTTTCCTCACCTTGGTACCTCAGTGCAGAACTGGGCACCAAGTCTAGAGCGACAGACTCTTCCAGGGCCTTCTGGGATGTGCAGGGGCTGGAGTAATGACATCTCTGCTATTAGGACCCAGGGCCTATGCTTACAAGCGTCATTTCAGATTGGTGTGATTATTATCCCTGTTTTGTTTTGTTTGGGTGCTGGGGATTAAAGCCAGGGGCATTCTACACCCCCAGCCCTTTTTTTTATTTTGAAACAGGGTCTCACTAAGTTGCTGAGACTGGACTTGAACCTATGATCCTCCTGTCCCAGCCTCCTGAGTACTGGGAGCACAGGCCTGTGCTACTGCACCTGGCTATTCTCCCTGTGTGACAGGCGGGGACACTGAGGCAGAGGACTTGCCTGAGGTCATCAAATAGAGACCCCAAAGCGCCCAATTTAGTCTCAGTTATGTCGATAACAGGCCTCGGCCTCTGGCTCCTCCACAGCCTAGCAAAGGCCGCCTGTGTGAGCTGCAGGGTCTCCCCTGCGGAGACCTCTGTGGTTCCAGGCAGTGCCCCTGCCCGCTGGTGCCCCCATTACAGCGAGCGCCCAGGTGAGGGGTGCAAAGCCCGCACCCTGTCTGCTCTGCTCGCTGTCAGCAGGGGAGGCAGGGACAGCTCAGCTAAAATTAGATTCTGGGATTCTTCACTCTCCACATCCGCCGGCCGTGTCCTTTCTTCCATCCGGGTGGGGAAGGCTGTTGTCAGGAGGCCGGAGCTGCAAGGAGCCCGGATGTCAGCTCTTACCTCCCCAGGGCATGCGGCTCTGAGCCGCTCACACCCCAGCCTGGCTTTGGCCCAAAGCTCCTGCCCTTGGCTTGGGCCTGTGGCTGTCTATGGATGAGCAATGATTTCCTCTCTACTCCCTCATCCCTCCATTTCCCCCTCCATCCCCTCTCCTCCCCCTTCCTCCTCCCCCCTCCCTCCTTTTCCTTCTTTCTGGCCTGTCCCACTTCCGGGTCCTCAGTGACCACGCCCCCCTCTGAGCCTCCCCCTGCCTCCTGTGGACCCTCTGACTTCCATCCCCTGGTCCCCTGGGATCATCCTGGCTCTTCAGGGGTCCTGCAGGCTCCATGGACCAGTGGTAGCTGGGGGTTAGGGGGAGACAGGAACAGACTGTAGACAAAAAAGAGCCTCGCTCTCTGCAAAGTCGGGACTATTTCTGTCCCTGTCACAGCTCTCTGGGGCCCTGACTCAGGGGAGGGCAGGTGGGGGAGGTGCCGGGCCAGACCCAGGGTGTGAGGGTCCTGACCTTCGACTTCCCTAGGGAGGGGGCAGGCCCCTTTTTGGACCTGGAGGGTGGGTCCTTTCCATCTCAGAGCAGCCCGGGCTCTGATGGAACCCCCTCCCCCAGCTCCCATGGGGACCTGGGTCATTTCAAGAGGGGAAGGGTTGGGCTGCGCTGGGGTGGAGGGGGACCCAGGTGTCCCTGTGTCCCTTTCCCACCCGGCCCAGCTGCAGCTGTGCAGGAGGGAGCGTGAGAGGCTGCCTGGGCCTGTGGCTTGCATTCCCTGGACGCTTGGGGGGAGGGGAGGCCAGGGTTAAGCAGCTCAGGAGGGATGGCTGCTTCCCCACAGCAGGCTACACGGATTGGGCTGCTCTCAGGCAGGTGCTTCTCTGACTCAGCTGTCCTTCTGCAAGTGCTCACCAGCCCCAGCACCTCCCTCTGCCGGCCTGGCACTGGGGACAGGGTGGGCACCAGCTAGCAGCCTTTCGACCAATTCCTCAGAGGTTCCGGAATCACTGGTGGTGAGCCTTGCCGGCCACTAAATTGCTGGGTGACCTGGGGGCAAGTGCCTTCACCTCTCTGGGCTTCGACTTCTTTATCGTCAGATGAAGGAGTGGGACAAGCGTGCCTCGAATGACACGTTGGTCACTGGCCTAGGAGCCACTGGGCAGGGAGAGGAAGAGGGGAAACCAAGGCCTTCTGCCCCACCTCGCCCTATCTTTTTCTGCACATCGATTGCTCAGGGATCAGCCTCTCTCCCTGCCCACCAGGCTCCTTCCTCTCTGCCCTGCTGCCTGCACCCCACAGCCTTCAATCCCCCACTGCACCCTCCCCCAGGCTCGGGTAACACCCCTCGGTCACCTCCCTGCCTGCCCCTGGCATCGTGTCCAAAGCGGTGAGCCTTAGGAGGGCCATCCTGGAGGCTGCTCACCAGGGCGGGTGGAGCTGGGCTTGGCCACCTGCCTGGGCTCCAGCCGGGAGGAGGGGGTGAGGTGAGACGACAGGAGTGCAAACAGGGGAGGTGGGCTCCTGGGGAGCCATGCTTCCACGGGGTCATGGTTGGAAGGACACTGGGTGAAGACAGAGCATCTACCAAGAGACCCGCGTTCACCCCAGCCTTGGCGCAGGGTGGCCACCAGAGCAGGGCATCTGTGGCCCTGCGGCCAGGGCCTCCCCTGCCAGGACAGCCCAATCACAATGACCCCGCGGCCTCGCCCCCTGGACCGTGGTGGGCCGGTGAGCTCTCCAGCAAACCAGGGCAGCCTTGGTGTTAGTCATCCAGGCTGGGGACCTGGGCTCTGGGGACATGTCTCTGATTTGGGGTTTTCATTTTCTGTTTTGTTTTGTTTTGTTTTCTCTATAGTTTCCTAGAGAAATTCTGCTGGGAGATTCCATCCTGGACTTGGCTGGACTAGAAATGGGAAAACTATCCCTGCAGAGTCAGGGAAGGACAAGGGTATCCAGAGAGCTTCCAGGGGCCAGCCGCAGAGTGTGGAAGTGGAGATGGGGCTGGACGAGAGGGGGTGGGAAGACAGAGGGCATGACCGGGGTCATCCTGGCCGCAGCATGAAACGCAGACTGGCTTTGGAGTTGCTTCCTGGCTGTGTGGCCTCAGGCAATCTGCTAAGCCTCTCTGAGCTCAATTTCCTCACATTTGAAGTGGGATGACATTAGCTACTCTAAGATTGGAAAGGACATGCCTGGGAGGCTGAGACAGGAGGATCTCAGGTTTGAGGCCAGCTGTAGCAGCTTAGCAAGGCCCTCAACAACTTACTGAGACTGTTTCAAAATAAGATGGTGGGGTGTAGCTCAGAGGTAGAATGCCCCTGGGTTCCACCCCCAGTACCAAAATAAAGTAAAATATTTCAAAGAGGTGCTAAGAAGTAGTGGTGCTATCTAACATGTCCTCCTTATGGAGTGTGAGGGCATAGAATTGGTATCTGTGAATAGCAGAGCCAGTACCCTGCCACCCCAGATCCTCTCCCAGGTGAGCTGGCTGAATCTCTTCCTCTAGGTGTCACCCACCTCACTGCTCAGCGGCCTGATGGAAGGAGGGTGGACTCTGCCTTGGAAGATGGCTGTCCTGTGTATTCAGGCTGCTGTACCTGCCCTTGTCCTTGGGGTACTCTGGCAGGTTCTCTTGGTGTGCAGCTGGGACAGGAAGGTTTGCAGGCAAATGTGTCAAAAATGCTACATCTGTACCTTCACCCTCAACTGCAGTGCCCATGACAGACATCAATAATGGATCCCAGAGCTCTCTCCCTGAGTGCCCAAGCTGCAGGGAGCTAAGGCCGACCTTGGCAGATGGCTGCTGGTGTGAGAGGTGACACTGATTTGCCCTGAGTTCTTTGGAGAGCCCTGACCTTGTTTTTAGTGGGCGAGGGGAAAGGGCTGTCCATCCTGGTCTGAGCAAAGCCATCCGAGGCCATGAAGACGGTTGTCTCTGGAGACCTCTCGGATTCCTACACTGCTGCAGTAGGAGGCTCCTAGGATCCTCCCCGCCCCCCACCCTCCCAGATCCTGAGGATGCTGCATCTGGAACAGCTGGCAAGCAGAGACCAGCGGGGGCAGCATGCTGGGCGTGGGTGAGGGTGGGGCTTCTTGGGTTGGCATGCCTTGATCTGGGCCAGAGATGGGCAGGAAGGGTGGGGACCCCTTGCAGGTCCCATTCTTTGGGAGTAGAGAAGCCAGGCTAGGATGGTTTGAGAGCCACACACACACCTGTTGAACGGCCTCTGCTGCTTGTGCTTCTGATTGCTGGCTTCCAGGGTGGCTGTTCTTGCTCCCTGGGCTCTGGGAGTGGAATTTGCATCCTGATTCTCTCCTCCTACCTGATGTGCCCCAGGCATGGGCCAAGCCTGCAGCTCCTGTCCTGAAAGCCAGAGGGTCCCCATCAATGTCTTGCTCTCTGTGTCTTGGGACCCTGCCTAACAGCGCCCGGCAAATAGTGTCAAACTATCGCTGGAAGTGTGGCGAGGTGGAGAAAACCATCTTTGGGAGAGCTCTTCCAGGGAAGGGAGTGGTTGAAGACTTCAGAAATGGACTTGAGCGAGAACAGATGTTACACATGGCCGCCACGCTCACAGCACAGCTTTGGCTGAGTGGGGTGTGCAGGTTTGGGACTGGAGGGGGATCGCTGGGGACCCAGGAGGTAGGCAGGTGCCTCTGGCCTGCTGTCACAAGATGGACAGCTGGTCCAGGACAAGCGATTTGGAGGGCCCTGTGTTGAGCCTGCCTGGACCCCCGGGTCCCTCCCTGCCCTATGTATCAGTGCGCTGAGCTTGGTACCTGGTTCCCTGGGTCCAGCAGATGAGGGAGAGGCCACTAGGGATATAGTGGGTACCACCTGGGGAAGGCCAGGCTCATGGGTACCCAGTGGGTGGCTTCCGTAGGAGCAGGAAGGAGGAGCTGCACTGTGTAGAGGCCTGGAGGCTGGCGTCCCAGGCAGGATGTGCCACAGTGGCGGGGGCTGGGGACATGCTGTCCAGGTTGTGGCCCGGGTCTGGACTCCCTCATGTTCTGAGCTGCATTCTGGCCTCCGGGCTGCCCCCTAGGGGTGGAGAACAGGGTGGAGGGAGGCTCAGAGCCAGCGGCCCAGCTCCAGAAGCCTCTGACTAAAAATAAGTTAGGATGTCAGGGTCTCTAGTCTCCAGGAAGTGGGGGAGAATGAAGAGTATCAGGAGCCAGTCTCTAACGCGGCAGGCGGGGGAGGAACTCAGGAGGAGGAGGGAAGTCACAGTTGAGGCGTCCAGAAAACTTGTTTGTTTATTTTCTTCTCTCTGCCTGACATCTTTCAGGCTGCTGCTCCCTGTGTCTGGCCAGGGCCCCATGGACCTGTGGTGTCCTCAGAGCCTCCCTACATGCCTGGTTCCTGGGGACCCCTTAGAAATCCTGCCTGGGAGCCAGGCGTGGTGGCACACACCTGAAATATCAGTACTTGGGAGGCTGAGACAGGAGGATCACAGGTTCGAGACCAGCCTCAGCAACTTAGTAAGACCCTCAGCAACTTAGTGAGACCCTGTTTCAAAATAAAAAATAAAATAGGGCTGGGGATATAGCTCAAAGGTAGAATGCCCGTGGGCTCAATCCCTAGTACCTAAAAAAAAAAGAGAAGAGAAGAAAAGAAATCCTGCCAGGGGAGAGCAGGAGGAAGTCTGTAGTGAAAAGGACCAGGTGTCAAAGACCCTGTTTGGAGGATGAGAGTGACCTGCCTTGTCTGATGTCATCTCTAGGCCTTTCCTTTGTCCCACAGAGGCAGAAAGCAGGCCCAGGCGGTTCAGGGCCTTGCCCCACATACCACAGCTACAGCCACCACATCACCGGTCTCCATAACCCAGGGCATGGCTCTGCGTGGGGCTTCAGCCCAGACATGGCAGCGCTGTCCACGGCGCCGCTGGGAGGGGTTCTGGGGTCCAGGGAGGGTGGTCTGCAGCTCACATGACACCCTCCACACCCACCGCCAGCCTCCTGACACTGCCCAGGAGTAAACATGGTGGCCCTAGCCCACTGCCCGTGGGCTCTGTGGCCAGGCCTGCGGGGAGCCTGGAGCTCAGCTGGGGTGATGTGTGCTGAGCCCCCTTGTCCTAATGGTGGCGGAGGGGCTACTCTTGCAGTGACCAAGCCCCCCAGCCTCCCCTCAGCACACACCAGCTCCCCAGGCCCAGCCCGGGACCACCCTCGACCAGCGCACCCCCTTTCCCACACCCTGTCCTCCCTCTCAGTCCTCGCTGCTCCAAAAGCCTCCGTCAGGTGACCTCTGACCCTGCAGAGGTCACGGTCCACCAGCTATCCTGGTGACCGCCACCGTGGACCTGTGCCCCTGACCGCAGTTGGCCTGGGTGGCGGGAGAGGGCAGTGAGTGCCTCGGGGTAGCCTGAGAGATCCACGCCACCCTCAGCGGCAGGGACAGGCTCAGGGCTGAGGAGCAGCTGGCCTGAGGGATGACCCTCAGGTCCCTGGACTTTCCTTCCCCTCTTTTCTTTCTGTTGTATAAATCCTCTGGTCCTGAATTTTCTAGAAGGGCTCACTACCCTTAGCCCTGCCTCACCAACTGCTGTTCTATCTCACTAGTAATCTCCCTCCTATACACACACACACACACACACACATACACACACCCTCCTCCCTTAGCAGCCCTGTTCCTGGAGAAAAGCAGCTCGGAGCTTCTGGAAGCTTATGGAAGGCCCCAGCCACGGGCCCTGTCCTCTCCCAGCTGGACCGTGTCCCACCTCTGGTGGGCTGTTCCGGTCCTGGGGTTATTTTGGGGGGTGCAGAGGTCTGTGTTCCATCACTGAGGCGTCTGGAAGGGGCCTGGGGCTGTGGCCCTGAGCAGCCAGTCAGTGCACCGGGCTCAGGGCACGGGGTCTGAGGCCTGTGAAAGGCCAGCGCCTCGTCCTCCCAGGGACGGGGATCCACTAACAAGCAGGCCTCCCCGAGCCAGGCCGGCTTCCTGGCTCCCTGCACACTGCCCCCCGGGGCTAGGGTCACTCCTCCCCCGGGCTCCCGGGTGCGAGGCCAACGGCACCCAGGACGGAGGCAGAAAGGACAGCTGCGGCCACCACCGCTTTGTGGCTGGGGCCACCGCAGGAGCCTCAGCCTCTGAGTTCCCACACCCCGGACTCAGGAGAGCCCAGCGGAGCCTGGGTCCCACAGTTACCCTGTCGACAAGCACCCGGACGCCCCAAATGCCAGGGGCGGCCAGTGAGTTGCAGTAGAAACAAGGGACAAAGTGACATCGTGTCTGTAGAGAGCCAGGTGCAAAGGACACCGCCTGTCCCCCTTTTCTTCTCTCCCAGGACTGTGGTCGCTGGTCCTTTTCAGCAGGTGCTGGAGGGCGAGGGTTTGGAGGAAAGCCTATCTCTATGCCTGCCCAGGAGCAGCCTTGGGCCTGGGAGTCACCTGGGGAGAGACTTTACAGAGCAGCAGAACTTCCTTCCAATCCGCCTGACTTGCTGTGTGACCTCAGAGAAGCTGTTCAACTTCTCTGACTCTTGGGTGATCATCTATAAAATGAGGCTGCTGCTGTACCTCCCTCAGACAGTAGTGGTGAGGGATATGTTGAGATGCTGTCACGGAGACAGTATGTGCACACGGTGCCTGGGTTCGCCGTCAGCCCTGGGCAGGATGGGGAGGGAGGCAGGGTCTGGGGACATGCCTGTGACTCGGAAGGTCAGCCTTAGGATAGACTCGGGTTGGGCACATCCTGGCTGAGCCACGGCACCACCCAGAGCTGCCACCTCTTCTCTCTGTTATTCACCAATAATTGTCCTACAAGCTACATCTGTTGTCATGACAACATATTACCCATCCCTAGATAAAAGCCCTGTTTGCAGGGGAGTTTTCTGTCTCCAGCTCCCTGGGCTCCATCATCGCTGTCCTTCACACCCCCCTTGGGGCTCCCCAGCTGGTCCCCCTTCCTTCCTTCTTTCCCTCCTTCCTTCCTTCCTTCTTTTTTTGTACTGGGGATTGAACCCATGTATTTTCCCGCTGAGTTAGACTCTCAGCCCTATTTTATTTATTTTGAAATGGAGTCTCGCTAAGTTGCTGAGGCTGGCCTCGAACCTGCGATCCTCCTGTCTCAGCTTCCCAAAACAAGTCACTCCAAGCTGGTTGTGGTAGCGCATGCCTGTGATCCCAGTACTTGGGAGGCTGAAACAGGAGGATCGCAGGTTCGAAGACAGCCTCAGCAACGTAGTGAGACTCTCATCAACCTAGCGAGACCCTGTTTCCAAATAAGAAATAAAATCAGGCTGGGGTTGTAGCTCGAAGGTAGAATGCCTCTGGGTTAAAAAAAAAAAAAAAGAAAGCCGGGCGTGGTGGCGCACACTTGTAATCCCAGTACTTTGGGAGGCCGCCTCCTCTCTCCCGATTCCCCTCCTCTTCTTCTCTTGCTCCCCATTGGGAGCAGGGGGGTGGCAGGAGGGCGGGTGGTGGGGACAGGCAGGGCCTGCGGTGGGGGACTCGTGGGCTCTGCGGGGTGTTCAGAAGCCTGGGGCAGGCGCAGGGAGAGCCACCAGTGCTGTGGAGTGTGTGTCTCTGCTGCTCCTGAAGAAATAGGCTCCAAAGGTGCAGCCTTCCCCTCCCTGCCCACCTGGCCTCTCCTGACCGCCTTGCACACCTACCTGACAGCACCTCCCAAGGGCACCGGCCCGGGAGCCTCGCCTGGACTCTGAGGGGCAAGCAGCACTTGCTGTTGGGTGAGTCCTCAGCTCAGGAACTCAGGATCGGCGGGGTCCTTGGCTAACGTGATGGAAAAGAATTTCAGCACACGCCAGAGACATGGACAAAGGTTTATTTGGGGAAAAAGGAAGAAATACACACTCAAGAGACAAAGCAGGCCACCTCAAGATGAGGGAGGCCTTTTGGGGCGTGCAGGGCTCTTTTCTTATAGGGGACTTTCGTGAGGGGTGGACTAGAGGAGGTGTGTGAGGATGATAGTCCTGTAGTCCCGAGGCGGTTTCTGGTGGTCTGGTCAGCTTTAGAGAGGATGAGCTCAGTCCGGTTGTCCCAAGGTGGTTCCTGGTGATCTGGGGGTCTGGTCAACCTTAGGGTCCTCAGGCTGATTGGGGTCCTCATTAGCTGATTGAAAGATGATCCGGGCGTGGTGGCACATACTTGTCA
>PVJS01020408.1:19218-32717 GCA_004027185.1 Glis glis
AGCTGGAGAGTGTCCTAAATTATAGGTTTCTCAAAATATCATACCTGTCTTGTTATCAATGCATAGGGCAATTATAGTTTTTTTTTTTTTTGCAGTACCGGGGATTGAACCCAGGGGCGTTCTACCTCCGTGCTACACCCCCGGCCCTATTTTTTATACTTTATTTTGAAACCGGGTCTCACGAAGTTGCGGAGGGCCTCACTAAGTAGAGAGAGAGACAGGGAGAGAGGGAGAGAGAGAGAGAGAGAGAGAGCTGAGGCTGGCTGCGAACCCCGATCCTCCAGTCTCTGCCTCCCAAAGTACTGGGATTACAAGCGTGCGCCACCACGCCCGGCCTTATAGTTTCTTTTAGTTAACTCTAGGATCTACAGATTTCCCAGGAATTTGGGAGAGTCAGGCCAGGGAAAGAGAACTGGTTTGGGGAGAAAAGACTGAAGTGCTTCAACTCCAGGTTCTTATATTAAAGTTCTATTTGACTTTTCCTTCCTGTCTGTCTCCTTTCTACCTACTTCTTTCTTCTATCCCACACCAGCAGCATGTGCTTCCCAGGTAGCCGCAGCCCCAGGAGCGCTGGGTCTCTTGTCCCTGCAGCCAGAGCCCAGGCTCTTGGAGGCAGGAGGCCGAGGCCCGGCTGGGAGCATCCCTGGCCGTCTTGCTCCGTCGCTCCAGTCCCTGGAGAGGGGCTCAGGCCTTGGAACACGCTGTCCCGGAGTACTCCTGTCGCGATGATGAAGAGGCGAGTTATTTTTAACAGCCAAGACTCAGGGACAGACGTCTCTTCCAAGCCAGGGGAAGGGACACCGGGGGAGGCTGGGGACCGCACCAGGCCCTCCTTCTTCTTCCTCCTTGCTCCTGACGATGCTACAGGCTTGGTGGCAGGCCGCGGGCAGAGGGTGGCCGCCGCCTGACTCTCAACCCCACAGGAGGGCCTGGCAGTGGGGGCACCTCAGAAGCAAGCCCCTGTCCTTCCTCTAGGAGCGGTGTGTCTGGGAGCTGACTGGGGCTGTGGCCACACCGGGACCGCAGGGCACCTCTGCCCCAGCCTGGCCTGCTCTGGCCTGCTCCTGGCAGCCACAGGCCCTCTTCCTTCAAGCCCTTCAGGCCCTTCCCAGACTGAACTGGAACCTCCTGTATTCTGGATGGCAGAGTGTGACCCACATCAGGACCCCAACTTCTTCAGACACCTCACAGCTTGCTAGTGCTGGTCCTAGCACCCCATTTATTGTGTCTCTGCTGAGCCAGGCGCAATGCCCAAGACAGGGCCTGCATCCTTCCTGACCCTTCGGAGGAGGGGTGGAAAGGCCTGCTCTTGGAATGACCATATCCTGCCTCCTGGGTCTTTGCATAGAATGTTCTTTTAGAACTTTTTTGGGGGGGCATCAGGGGATTGAACCCAGGGGTGTTCTACCTCCAAGCTACACTCCCAGCCCTCTTTTTATTTTGAAACAGGGTCTCGCTAAGTTGCTGAGGCTGGCTTTGAACCTGTGATCCTCCTGTCTCAGCCTCAGGAGGGGTCTGCGGTGACTCCTGCGGGGCCTGAGTGACTGTCCTCACAATGTGGTTATGGTCCCTCTGCCTCTGTTGGCGTCCACACATCTCCTGTGCTGGCCCTCAGGGCCGTCTCCAGAGCCAGGGTGGCCTCCCCTCCGCTGCCCTCCAGGGTGGCGCTGGGCTGTTCCGCCTTAGTGCCCCGCAGGGTCGGGGCGGATGGCTGAACTTTCCTGGTGAGCACTTTATAGCAAGGTGGAGGAGCCTCAGTTCCCAATCACAGGGACAACCTGGCCTGGGTCCCTTGCCCAGGCCTCGGCTGTCCCCTCCTGGACAGCCTTATCTCTCTGCAACCCAGACTGGCCTGAGGCACTTCCCTGATTAAAGCCTGACAGTGGCTCCTCGCTGACCACAAGCTAACCACAGGACAGAGCCCAGATGCCATCAACGTGACATGCCAGGCCTCGGGAGCTGCCCAGTCCTCCTGCGAGTGGCAGGCAGCAGCCTCAGGCTAAGGACAGGCTCAGAGATGAGCCAGTCTGTGGCCCCTGCCGTTCTCCCCATTAGACCGCATTTCCCAGCCCCCTTCTATCCAGGGACGAGTCTGCAAGAGGAAAGGCGCAGAAGAGAGACGCACGCAATCTCCACCCGGCTCATAAACGTCTCCCAAGCGTGGGCCTCCCTCAGTTTCCTTTTTGCAGCCATGTTGATGGCCACAGGCCAGACCGTAGCACCAGAGGGCGGATGGAGCCTGGGTCCCCCAGTCATCTCCGGGTCTCAACCTGGACTGTGACAAGAGCAAGAAATCAACTCGTGGGAACTCATGGGGCAGTAATCAGTGTACTCTGACTTGCACGTGACATGTAACACGATACTTGGTTTTCTGTGAAACAAGATGACGGCACAAGCCTCATAGACTTACGGGGAATCGGGCATGGCTCAGGGAGCCTCGGGCTGGAGGCTCTGTCCCTCGTCTCTGAGCTTCGCCCTCAGCTCCCCTCTGCCTGGTCCCTTCTTCCTGCCGGGTCCCCTTCCAGGCTCTGGGCTTTAAGAGGCCTTTGCTGAGCCCCAGCCCGGGGCCTCTACTCCTGGGCCTGCCGCCTGAGGACGAACTCCGCCAGGCCCTTCTCTCGCCCCTCCCTTGTCAGCTGTCTGTCTGTCTGTCTGTCTGCCTCTCCAGCACTGGGTACCACCAGCAGCTCTGCAGACCTTGCCCCAGACAGGGCCTGCCCCGTCTTCCCTCCATAGAATGAGCTTGTCCTGCTTCCCTCGGGCTGTAGCTGGAGGTGCCCTGAAGGCTCAGCTGCTTTGGAAAGTGAGAAAGACTCCAGGATTCTTTGTTTTTGTTTTTAATTCTTTTTGGTACTAGGAATTGAACCCAGGGGCATTCTACTTCAGAGCTATACCCCCAGCCGCTCCCTCCCTCCCTCCCTCCCTCGCTCCCTCCCTTCCTTCCTTCTCTCTCTCTCTCTTTCTTTTGTCTCTCTCTCTATTTTTGTGGTACTGGGGATTGAACCCAGCGGCATTTTACCTCCGAGCTACACCTCCAGCCCTATTTTTTATTCTTTATTTTGAAACAAGGTCTCACTAAGTTGCAGAGGGCCTTACTAAGTAGCTGAGACCGGAAGATCCTAAGTTCAAAGCCAGCCTAAACAACTTAGCAAGATCCTGAGCAACCTAATGAGACCCTGTTTCAAAATAAAAAGAGCTAAGCTGGGCATGGTGGTGCACGCTTGTAACCCCAGTACTTGGGAGGCTGAGACAGGAGGATTCAGGTTTGTGGCCAACCTCAGCTACTTAGTGAGGCCCTCGGCAACTTAGCGAGACCCTGTTTCAAAATAAAGAATAAAAAATAGGGCTAGGGGGTGTAGCTTGGAGGTAAAATGCCCCTGGGTTCAATCCCCGGTACCACAAAAAAAAAAAAAAAAACCAAATAAAAAAAACAGTGTCTTGCTAAGTTGCTGAGGCTGGCCTCAAGCCTGTAAGCTTCCTGTCTCAGCTTCCCAAGTATTGGGATTCCAGGGGCAGGTTCCTGACCCACTCCAGGAGCCCTGTCTGCTTCGTCTCTCTCTGTCTCTGAGGCCCGAGGACAGCAGTTGCCAAGGCTAACGGTGCCCAGCCGGATGTAGGGAAGCTGGGACCTGAGCAGGAGGGTGAGCAGAGCCCGTGTCCCTGAGCATGATCCCCCTTGACTGTCCCCTCTGTCATGCGCCAGCCCCCGCTAGCTGCACCAGATGCAGCGGAGGACCCCTGAGTGTGATGGATGGAGGTCACAGGACAGCAAGGGGCGGTCATGGTGAGAGCCCGGATGCTCCTGCGACCAGTAGCCCCCGTGCTCTCCCTCGCCACCCTCCATTCCCCCTCACCTCCCTTTCTCTCCTTTTTCCCACATGCAGGGGTCAGGAATGTGGGCTTTCCCGTCCTCTGTCCACAGCTGTGAAGCATGGGTGGGGGCCCTGAAGGCTTGCAGGGAGCCAGCCCAGGAGGCACGGGGCTGGGAAGCAGGAAGGAGGTGGGGAAGGTGTGCGCACCCTGGGCCTGCTGAGGTGCAGGAGAGCTGTGCTGGGCGGGTAATGGCCAGAGAGGAGCGCCCGGCCCCAGCAATCAGGTTAGTGTGGGAGGAGCCCACCTGTCCCCCTGCCCAGGCTTTGGCTCACAGAATGCTAGAGGGACCAAGAATGAGCCACATGGTCTCTGTATGGGGCAGTGGCCTACCCAGAGAGAGCCTGGTTTCTTCAGGGATGCTAATCCAGGTCGGTCCCCCCTAGTTGCACTGTGTAGGGGGGCTCCCCCATTGGAGCTCCCTAATTGGGACGTCTCCCCAGTTGATCCATGGCAGCTACCCTGGGGGAACTTGGCCCACTGGGGACCCCATCCTAGGGGCAGCCTGGAGAGCAGCCCCAGCCTCCTGGCTTCCTGGACCCCAAGTTGGCCTGCCCGATGGGGCAGCTGTGGTCTGCACATAACCTGTACCCACAGATCACACACCAAGCGGTGGGCGTACACAGACGCTGAAACGCCATGACGGTGACCTGGGTGGGCGTGTGCATTGCCAAGGGAATCTCACCAGCCGCTATTTCCACTGTCGTGCTGGCGCCAAGCCACGGCTGTCCCTCGCTGGAAATATGTTTTCCTGGTCCCAGCCCACTGTCCCGCTCAGTTCCACACAACAGTCCGTCCCCACGCCGTCCGCGTTTACAGACCCCCTTCCAAACGCACAGCTGCGGCCCGTTATTTACCCGGCGCCTTGCCTACTGCTGGAGACCCAGGTGGTTCTGTTTTCTCCCATGACAAGGAAACGCTGGCTGCCCTGAGCTTTTCTGCAGCTTAGCGCTTTCCCCTCCGTGAGGAAGCTCCTCCTGGGGCAGGCGAGACTTCCTTCCAGAACTGGGGCTGCTGGTCCGAGGGCTCAAGTGTTGGAGAGTTATTACATATCAGGGGTGGAAAGGCCCTCAGAAATCACCTGGTGCTGGGCATGGTGGCGCACGCTTGTAATCCCAGTACTTGGGAGGCGGAGACCGGAGGATCGGGGTTCTCGGCCAGCCTCAGCTACTTAGTGAGGCCCTCCGCAACTTCGTGAGACCAGTTTCAAAATAAAGGATAAAAAATAGGGCCGGGGGTGTAGCTCAGAGGTAAAACGCCCCTGGGTTCAATCCCCAGTACCGCAAGAAAAAAAAAATAAGGCTGGAGAAAGCGAGGGCTGGCAAGGATGTGGAGGGATGCAGAAATCTCTTTGGCCCCTGGGAGGCATAAAGACTGGTCTGGTCACCTGGGAGTGACGTGGCAGCCCCTGTCATGTTAAGTACACATAATCCTGTGACCCACTGTCCCACTGCGGGGGCTTTCCTCCAAGCAAGCCCCACCGGGGCCCTTCACGAAGATGTCCCTTGCAGCGTTATTTATGGCAGCGAAGAGTCGGGGTTAAATTAGTGGACTGATGCTAGGAGAATGGACAGGCATGAGTCACACCGCCACCAGAAGCCACGAACACAGTGCCATTCGACCACCTGAAAATCCTAAAAATACAGGACTGATGGACAGGGGCTGCACCACGCATCCAACATGGCACACGCCAACTCACACTGGATAGCTTTAAGGGTCCTTGCACATTTTTTTTTTTTTTTGCGGTACCGGGGATTGAACGCAGGGGCGTTCTACCTCCGCGCTACACCCCCGGCCCTATTTTTTTATACTTTATTTTGAAACCGGGTCTCACGAAGTTGCGGAGGGCCTCACTAGGTGGAGAGAGAGAGAGAGAGAGAGAGAGCTGAGGTTGACCGCGAACCCAGATCCTCCGGTCTCCGCCTCCCAAAGTACTGGGATTACAAGCGTGCGCCACCACGCCCGGCTGTCCTTGCACATTTAAGGACCTCAGTGGGGGGACAGGAGGAGGACAAAGGGGGATGAAGGGAAAACAAAGCAAATTGTACATGTGACGCCTTGCACGAGGGCTGCAGGTGAGGCTGATGGCAAAGAGAGGCCCGGGCCTCCCTCAGGATGGAGGAGGGCCAGCTCAGGGCCTGCAGGGAGTGGGGTGGCAGGGAGCCCAGGCAGGGTAGGGTGCTAGCGAGCATGGGCTCTGACTGTACACGCCCGGGGCAGGGTAGGGCCTGGGAGGCCTGGAGGACACAGCCGCCTGCGTTCCTCTCTGCTGAGGTCTGAGTTCTTGGGTCACTCCTGGCTGAGTGCAGAAGGCGGCTGCCCCGGGTGGAGGGGTGAGCGCCTTGGCTCCCGCAAGCAGGTCATGGGATGCGATGCTTAGAAATGTGCGGACGTGAGCAGCTCTGGGGTCCCTGGCCCTGGCTGGCCAGTCCTGGCGCCAGGCCTGACACCCCCTCCTACCCACGTGGGCCCCCTGGAGGCTGATGGCCGAGCAGGCTCTGCATGGGACTGAGCTGGGGCGGGATGGGGGCCCTTGGGATGGAAGGGAGGGGACCATTGTGAATGCCTCCGCAGCTCCCACCTCGGCTGCCTCGGCTGAAAGTGACGTTGCGCAGGGCCTGCCAGAGTCATCGGTGTGCTGATCCAAGGATGCGTGGCCTTGTCGAGCTGGAGAAGAGGCCCTGGGCTTCCCGCCCCAGAGCTGCCGCAAGTGGGGTGCACTGGGCTCCAAGAGACAGCTGTGTGTCCCCAGTCCTGCCTGCTCCTTACCAGCGCTGTGGCATTAAGCCACCTGCTTCCCTCCTCTCTCAGGGAGCTACGAGGTCAGAGATGCTCCTGGGGGGCAGAGAAGCGTCCTTTGTAAACTGTAAAGTGCTGTTGGGATGGGAGGTGAGGTGGGATCTGGCCTTCCAGCCCGCGATCTGACGAGCCCCACTATGCAAGCAGAGGCCCCAGGAGACAGGCAGGGGTCTGGGCTGCAGGCAGGCCCCTCTCTCTTTTTTTTTTTTTTTTTTTTTGAGGTACTGGGGATTGAACCCAGGGGCATTCTACCTTCGGGCTACATCCCCAGCCCTATTTTTTATTCTTTATTTTGAAACAGGGTCTCACTAAGTTGTGGAGGGCTTCACTAAGTAGCTGAGGCTGGCTGCGAACCCGCATCCTCCGGTCTCAGCCTCCCAAGTACTGGGGGATTACAAGGGTGCACCTCCATGCCTGGCTTCGTGCCCTTTCAGATGGCAGCCGGCTGGGACGAGTATGAGCTCTCAAGACTGGACCCCCGGCCCTGGATGGGACACAGTCTGGGAGCCTGCGAAGGTTGTCAATTTGGAAACTGAAAAGGATGTCTTCATGAGAAGGACTGTTACTGGGGTGAGTTGGGGCCCATAACTTGGGGGAGCAAATCGTTAGGTGTGCCGGGCATGGTGGTATGCACCTGGAATCCCAGTACTCTGGAGGCTGAGACAGGAAGATCGCGGGTTCAAGGCCAGCCTCAGCAACAAAGTGAGGTCCTCAGCAATTTAGAGAGACCCTGTTTCAAAATAAAAAAGGGCTGAGGGTGTAGCTCAGAGGTAAAATGACCCTGGGTTTGATTCCCAGTACCAAAAAAAAAAAAAAAAAAGAAAGAGAAAAGAAATCAGCAGGGAGTGAAAAGCCAGGTTCTCTATAAGCACCTGGGTTCACTCCCCAGCACTGAAAAAACAAAAGATTCATTGTGCCATGCTGCCAACTCCCCAAGTGTGCTGAGGCTACAGGTGGCTTGGTGTCAGGGGCTGAGACACAGCGGAGCAAGGAGAACGCAGTGGGGCAGCAGGCGGCTTCCCCCAGCCCTGCGCAGGCACGGCCCCCAGGCTCAGGGCTGTGTTTGCCCAGTGACATGGTCATAGGAGCCTGGGGACAGTAGAGCCTCTCCCCTGCCTGCCATCCACCCCCGGAGACAGTCCCCAGCCTCTGGGAGTTTGGGGAATTTCAAACTGTTTTATTTCCAAAATAAAGAGAATAAAGCTTCTCCTAATGGCAATAATTATGCAGCAGTAAAAGAAGGCTTAATGGGTTCTCATTAATTGGTGGCTCAGGGGAAGAGACGGCTCTGACAGCTGCAAGCTGGCTGCCATAGACTCTTGGGGGGACCAGGAGGAGGGAAGGATGTTGGGGGCAGCTGGGCTGCATGTCTCCTCCCGGGAAACTTCCCAGGAAAGGAGGCTCCACGGACCTCTGCTGCCGCCAGCCCCCGCCTGGCCTCTGAGTGACTTCGTGTGGCCTGTGGCTGCCTGAGTAGTGGAAGCTGCCCGATAGGGACGCGACAAGCATGTGTGTGTCAGGAAAGGGTCTGAGAAGCCGTCTAGGCCAGGCGTGGCCAATCCGTGCCCGCAACTGGCTCCCTCTGTGTCCGGGTCACCTGGGCTCTTGTGGAGCCCAGAGGCAGCATACGAATTCCTTGTCATTCCGGAGCCAGGTGTGTGATGCACGCCTGTAATTCCGGTCCTTGGGAGGCTAAGACGGGAGGATGCAGGTTCGACGCCAGCCTCAGCAACTCAGCAAGGCCCTCGGCAACTTAGTGAAACTGTAACGGAATCCTAGTACCTGCCCCACTTTGCCAAATCAAATAATTGGAACAAGCCTTTGGGAAGAAGGGAAAAATAATTTTTTTTTTATTTGCCAGCAAATCGGAGAAACCAGTGAACTTAAGCATTCAGGATTCGCCCTGGACAAAGGAATCCAGTCCCTTGTAAGGGTTAGCTCCGCAGAGTCCTGGTGGTGGGCTGGTCAGAAGAGACACAGCTCGTGTCTAAGTCGTCCTTGAGTTGGTTCTTCCTCACACTCACAGGTGCCCGGTCTTCACCTCTCTGGTCAGTAAACTGATAAGAGTCCGTTACTTGTTAACAGGAGAAAGAGAGGGGAGGACAGAGAGGAGGAGGAAAAATGTCAGCTTTGAAACAGGCCCTCTGTTAGCTGCCAGGGTGGGAAGCAGGCCCCTGTTACAAGATCCTGTTTCAAAATAAATAAAAAGGGCGGGGGGGGGGCAGTGTAGCTTGAAGGCAGAATGCTCCTGGGCTCCATCCCCAGTATCCAAAATAATAATAAAATAAAACAGAGCCGGGCGTGGTGGCACACACCTGTAATCCCAGTACTTGGGAGGCTGAGACAGGAGGATCACAGGTTTGAGGCCATCCTCAGCAACTTAGGGAGATCCTCAGCAACTTGGTGAGACCCTATTTCAAAACAAAAAAAAAAAATAGGGCTGGGGGTGTAGCTCAGAGGTAGAATGCCCCTGGGTTCAATCCCCAGTACCAAAATAAATAAACTTAAAAAATTTAAAAACCAAGTCGGGCGTGCTGGCGCACGCTTGTAATCCCAGTACTTTGGGAGGCAGAGACTGGAGGATCCTGGTTCGCAGGCAGCCTCAGCTCTCTCTCTCTCTCTCTCTTTCTCTCTCTCTCTCTCTCTCTACCTAGTGATGCCCTCCACAACTTTGTGAGACCTGGTTTCAAAATAAAGTCTAAAAAAAAATAGGGTCGGGGGGTGTAGTGCGGAGGTAGAACGCCCCTGGGATCAATCCCCGGTACTGAAAAAAAAAATTAAAAACCAGATTTTATTAAAAAACATTAATAAATAAATAAATTTAAAAGTCTCTGGGTTCGATCCCTAGTACCAAAATAAATAAATACATTTTGAAAATTTAATAAATAAAATTAAAAATCCAAGGGATCTCAGGTGACTGGAGTAAAAGCCACAGCTATATCCTGGTCCCCTCACACCCCTGACAAATGGATCTGTTTCCTCAGCTCGCCTGTCCACAGCGAGAAAAGCAGTCTGGCCCAGCGGGAGCCCTGGACAGACAGGTCCAGGGGAGGAGCTTGGGGGACCCCCAGCCCTCAAAGGTCCAGTAAACCCGGGTCCCGCAGCCGGGGCTCCAGCTTGGGCTCTGGCAAGCCGGAGCGCTGCTCGCCTTTCTATTTCTTTTCCAGTTGTCTTTCCTGATGGATCTGAGGCTCAGACGTTGTGGGGGTTTGTCCTCTTTCGGTCTCCAGCATAGAAGCCAGCCCCTCAGTATGGAGTTGAAGGGGACAGAAGTGGGGATCCCCAGGGGCCCGACATGGTGGGACAGGGGCTGTGAGCTGGAGGGCGGGGTGGAGCAAAGATGATCCTGGCCCCCAGCTCAACAGCTCTGCATAATAGAGGTGGCTCTGGAGCCCCCACGGGGGTGTGGAGGAGCCCAGGGACAGAGAGAAGGAATGGGAGGCAGAAAAGAGGACACACGGCACAGGTGAGGCCTTTCATCAGTCTCCCCCATTTTCAGCCATGTGACAGAAACTCTAGCCGCTGTCCCCTGAGCCCCAGAAGCAGGGCAGGCCAGGAGCAGGCAGCCCTAAGCTGCCCTTTGGGAAGAGTCTTGAAGCATGCCGGCCCCCCTGCCACCCATCCTCCAGGAATGGAGAGGGCTCCAGGCAGCCAGTGGCATGAAGTTCTTAGGATTGCTGGGCCAGGGCGAGGCCTGAGCTGCACTTTCGCTCCACAGAGGCAACGTGATGGAGTGTGAGATGCTGGCTGAATGGTAGGTAGCTCCCCAGGTTCAAGGCCGGCCTCTGCAGGCTGCTGCCTTTGGTTGAGCAGTGGACAACCTGCACAACGTGACCCTCACCACATGTCAACACAGGGAACAGCCTAGGGCGTTGAGAACCCGAATCCTGCATTCACACTCTTCCCTCTCCCTGGGGGCCACTCAGCTGTCCCCCATTTCTCCCGGGTGCTCCTCAGCCTGGCACAGCACAGGGAATGAAGATGGAGGCGCCGTGGCAGCTTTTAGGAAGTGGCCTAGTGACAGATTGGGCACTGCGCACAGGGTGACGCTTCCTTGTTATATGGAGTACTGCTTCAAGATGTTTCCTGGAGGAAGGAGCAACAAGAGGGGGCGCATCGGAAATGCCTTTCAGGTTCCCGCATGCGTGGTGGGCTGAGTGGCTGTGTTCATTCAAGTTCTGAGCAGGAAGCCAGGCGTGGTGGCGCACACCTGTAATCCCAGTACTTGGGAGACTGAGACAGGAGGGTCGCAGGTTCGAGGACAGCCTCAGCAAATAGTGAGACTCTCATTAACCTAGCGAGATCCTTTTTTTTTTTTTTTCTGGAACTGGGGATTGAACCCAGGGGCATTCTACCTCTGAGCTACACCCCCAGCCCTATTTTTTATTCTTTATTTTGAAACAGGGTCTCACTAAGTTGTGGAGGGCCTCACTAAATAGCTGAGGCTGGCCGCGAACCCAGATCCTCCAGTCTCAGCCTCCCAAGTACTGGGATTACAAGCATGTGCCACTATGCCCGGCTAGTGAGACTCTTTTTAAAAAATAAAAATAAAACAGGGCTGGGAGTGTAGCTTGGAGGTAGAATGCCCCTGGGCTCAATCCCCAGTACCACACACACACACACACACACACACACACAGTTCAGAGCAGGAGATTGCAACTTCAGGAGGCGACTTCCTGGCTGTGGGACCCACTCAACTCCCAGACACTGGGCAGCTCCCCTGACCTTGGGGACAAGTTCCTCCCCTGACCTGCAGTGACATCCTGCCACTCAGAAACTTCAGCCAGCCTACAAACAAGCAAGCAAGATAAACAGGCAAAGGAAATACTAACAAGCGGCCGTGTTAATTACCAGCAAAGCGCAGGAAGATCATGTTCCAGGAATTTTTTTTTTTTTTTGCAGTGCGGGAGATGGAGCTCAGGGCCTGGTGCGTGCGAGGCAAACGCTCACCACTGAGCTACCCGCCAGCACCCAGGAATGGTTTGAACTAGGGGTTCCTCCCAGGACAAATGGAAACAGAGCCTGCCGCCCCTGCCTCTGCCGAACTCGGCTCCAGCAGCATCTGCCTCTATTTGGAGATTTATATCCCAGAAATATTAAACTTTTATAGTTTAAAAAGTTTTTTTTGGTGCAGAGGGTGTTTGTTTTATTTTTGAACAGGGAGCAGCAGCAGGAGGGGAAGGAGGAGCTGCCTGGTGGCACTTTCTTGCCAAGTCCCCTTCCTGGGACTTGCTGGCCGCAGGGCCCTGGTGTCTCTGACATGGCGGGGGGACTTGGCGGTCCTGGGAGAGGATGGAAGAGTCAGGTGAAGGGCTGTGGGGCGAGGCGCAGAGCAAACACAGACAGTGCCCCCAGGTGCAGACTTGGGGTGTCTGGTAGGATAGGCACAGTGAAGAGAGGTGACCCCCTGCCCATCCCTGGGGAGGCTAGAAGGGACTAGATGGGGTCTGAGCCCCAGTTCCTGTGGAGGAACCTGAGGCCAGGTCCCTGCAGAAGCCTTCAAGCTCCGCCGAATACCTGTTGGGGGGGACAGACATCCCAAGTGCACCCAGAGTGAGGGCTTGCCCCCCTACACTTCCTGAGAAACAGAAAAGGCCCAGTGTCCCCCCAGGGAAAGGACTGAACACACCAGGTGCCCAGGGGGTCACTGGCTGTGTGAGGAGAAATGTCAAAGGGTGTTCATGAGAACCCCAAGAAACAGGACCACACGCAGAGAGTGACCCCATTTGCGTAGCGCAATTGTGAGTACATGTCAACGGCGACTATCCACGCTCACGTATGGGTGTAAAAGCTCCAGAGGAGCACCCGAGACGTTGCTCAGGATGCTTGGGAGGAGGGAGACATTTCATCTTAGACATTTGGTATTGCTTGAGTGTGTGCGCGCGTGCATGTGTGTGTGTGCGTGTGTGTTTAAAGAGAGGGAGAGTGGCATGTATTATCTTTATTAAAAAAAGAACACTAGCTAAAGAAGTTACCTTTGGGGACAGAGATTTGTTTGAGGGAGGAGGAGGGTGATTAAGAGACACATTAGCATTGTCTGGAATACTTAAAAAGCTGTTTTTTTTTTTTTTTTTTTTTTTTAGCAAAGAGATGTTCTTGAGCAACTAAAAAAAATCTTTAAAAACCTAGTTTGGGGGGAACCCCTCCACAACTCCAGCCGTAGCTTTTGGCCTGGGCTCCTCCGCACACCTCTTCCCCAGCCCCGGGTCTTGGGAAGGCCAACGGCTTGCAGGGGCCTCTCTGCTGGGCTTCAGCAGGGCCAGGCCCAGAAGGCTGCATGCTGCGGCCAGGACACCTGGCCATTCAGGACCCCAGCCACCTCCCAGCAGAGCTCACAGGTCACAGCACAGCTGTCAGAGAAGCATCCTGGAGCCCAGGAGCCCTTCCAGCAACCAGAAATGGATGGTACTGTGTGTGTGTGTGTGTGTGTGTGTGTGTGTGTTACTGAATATTGAATCCAGGGGCATTCTAACTCTGAGCTACACCCTCAGCCCTTTTTATTTTTACTTTTTTTGTGTGTGTGGTACTAGAGATTGCACCCAGGGGCATTCTACCTTCAAGCTATACCCCCAGCCCTATTTTTATTCTTTATTTTGAAACAGGGTCTCAAGCTGGGCGTGGTGGCACACGCTTGTAATCCCAGTACTTGGGAGGCTGAGACAGGAGGATAGCAGGTTTGCGGCCAGCCTCAGCTACTTAGTGAGGCCCTCTGCAACTTAGTGAGACCCTGTTTCAAAATAAAGAATTAAATATAGGGCCGGGGTATAGCTTGGAGGTAGAATGCCCCTGGATTCCATTCCCAGTACAGCAAAAAAAAAAAAAAAAAAAAA
>PVJS01020409.1:0-32617 GCA_004027185.1 Glis glis
GTTCAGATATGTTTACAAACTAGGTATGGAAAGGACCCAGGTAAACTGGAAAAGGGGGCATTTGTTTTTTATTTATTTATTCTTTTGAGGTACTGGGGATTGAACCCAGGGGCATTTTACCTCCGAGCTATACCCCCGGCCCTATTTTTTATCCTTTATTTTGAAACCGGGTCTCACGAAGTTGCGGAGGGCCTCACTAAGTAGCTGAGGCTGGCTGCGAACCCAGATCCTCGGGTCTCAGGCTCCCAAGTACTGGGATTACAAGTGTGTGCCACCACGCCCGGTGAAAGGGGACATTTGGAAGAAGCTAATGAGCAAGTCCTAAGCTTCAAGTGGCAGAAGGAGAGGAACCGGGCTGAGTAAAAAGAAGGGATTTTTTTTTTTTTTTTTTGCGTTACTGGGGATTGAACCCAGGGGCATTCTATCTCCGGGCTACACCCCCAGCCCTATTTTTTTTATTCTTTATTTTGAAACAGGGAGGGTCTCACTAAATTGCCGAGGGCCTTCCTAAGCAGCTGAGGCTGGCTGAAAACCCGGATCTTCCCAAGTACTGGGATTACAAGTGTGCGCCACCACGCCCGGCTTAGCCCTATTTTTTAATTATTATTATTCTTTATTTTGATACAGGGTCTCACTAAGTTGCGGAGGGCCTTACTAAGTAGCTGAAGCTGGCAGTGAACCTGCGATCCTCCTTGTCTCAGCCTCCCAAGTACTGTGATTACAAATGTGGGACACCACGCCCGGCTGAGAGAAGGGATTTGAGTTGATGGACAGGACTTTGGGTGGGGGTAGTGGGGAGGGAAGGGTTAGGAAATTAGGAAACATTCTCGCTGGGAGTCGAGTGACATGCCCTTGCAGCTCATCAACTGTGCAGATTTGAGCTGGGCATGGTGGCACACCCTTGTAATCCCAGTAATACTTCGGAGGCTGAGACGGGAGGATCTGGGTTCCTGGCCAGTCTCAGCTACTTAGTGAGGCCCTCTGCCACTTAGTGAGAACCTGTTTCAAAATAAAGAATAAAAAAAAAAATAGGGCTGGGTGTGTAGCTCGGAGGTAGAATGCCCCTGGGTTCAATCCCCAGTACCGCAAAAAAAAAAAAAACAAAAAAAAACCCTGTGCAGATTAGTGCTAAGATCTGCCTAGAGTCAGAAGCAGAGGTGTCTGAGTGTGGGGGACCAGCCCTCCAGGCCTGGAGGGGCCCAGTTACCCACTGACCCTCTCTGAGCGGGGTCTGGTGTCTGGGGCAGCCCAGGCCAGCTTGCTGTAATTTAACCTCCGTGCTGCCCTCAGCATCTTGCTGAGTCTTGCTCAAGGAAGGACAGGAGGAGCCAGAGGCTGGATTCCTGGGCCCCTGGGGAGTCTGCAGCCTGTGAGTTCCTGACTCAGATGCACAGCAGATTTGTTGTGGACATTGCTGAGGCAGTGGCCTCCTGGAGCCTCTTGAAGGATGGCCCTCGTCATTTGTAACCTCCAGTGCATCTGACCCCACAGAGCTATGGCAGAGACCCCAGGGCTATGCTGGACTCCGCCACCATCCCTAGTCCAGCCTCCCCTCTCTCCTCTGCTGGGGCCAGTGATGCAGAGCCACCGTTCAGAATGGGTGGGGGCTGCCACAACCCCACTTATACCCAGGAGAAGTTAGCCTTTTATTGTGCCATAGAAAATGTTCAGGGATTTGAATTGCTACAGTCACCTGCCTCCAAATGTCTTATACTGTATTTACCCTTCATTTCAGAATTGAAGTCAGGCACAGAAGTACATGCCTATAATACCATCTACTCTGTAGACTTCCTGCAGGATTTTTTTTTGGGGGGGTGGTACTGGGGATTAAACCCAGAGGCATTCTACCTTCAAGCTACACCCCCAGCCCGATTTTATTTCTTACTTGGAAACTGGGTCTCGCTAGGTTGATTCGAGTCTCACTACTTGCTGAGGCTGTCCTGGAACCTGTGATCCTCCTGTCTCAGCCTCCCAAGTACTGGGATTACAGGTGTGTACCACCACGCCCAGTTCTTCCTGCAGGATTTTCTCTGAGTCTTCCCAATCCTGCACAAAGTAGAGTTTTCAAGAACCGTGGCCAAGGATGCTTCCCCACCCTGCTCCTTAGCCTCCCTGGGGGAAAAGTACGAAAAGTAGAGGTTGTCCCTGAGGCTACCAAGAAATGCTTAATTGCTTTCTGAGAGAATTGTCACCTCCTTGGGGTCCCCTCCCTCTCGTCCCCAGCCCCAGAAGGCTCTTGCTTAGGGAGCTGGGGCTGAAGACGTGAGCTCCTTGGCAGTGTCCCAAAGTAACCAGGAGCCGCGCGTGGAACGGCAGCATGCTTCCCCAAATATGCTGCCACGCCATCTCTGCTGAAAAAAGAAGCCTATGTTTTGGGGAATAAATGTGCATTCTGCTGCGAGCCAGGCACTCATCGGCAGCAGATGGATGGTGGCCCAGGCCGGCCGAGTCGGCCAGACTTCAGAGCAGGAAGACAGTGTGAACTAAGACAGGGATGGGAGGCGGCCAGGGAAAGTGAGAGGCGGGATGGCTGCAGGCTTTCATCCCGGGAGCTTCGTCAGCATCTTGTGCAACTTGATTTAGGTGGAAGGCCGAGCAGAGGGGTGAGTACTAGGAAGGGGGGGCTAACAGGCAATCACACACAGGGTCTTCAGTATGGACTGTCAACACTGAGGAGTTTCTTTATTTTTATTTATTTATTTATTTATTTATTTTTTGCGGTACCGGGGATTGAACCCAGGGCCATTCTACCTCCAAGCTACACCCTATTTTTTATACTTTATTTTGAAACCAGGTCTCACAAAGTTGTGGAGGGCCTCACTAAGTAGCTGAGGTTGGCCTCGACCCCGGATTCTCCAGTCTCAGCCTCCCATGTACTGGGATTACAAGCGTGCGCCACCACGCCTTCGAGTTTATTTATTTTGGTTCTGGGGATTGAACCCAGGGGCATTCTACCTCTGAGCTACACCCCCAGCCTGAGTCTTGCTAAATTGCTGAGGCTATCCTCAAGCCTGAGATCCTCCTGTCTCAGCCTCCCAAATACTGGGATTACAGGTAGACACCACCATGCAGGGATAAGAACTATTTTCTTTCTTTCTTTTATTTTTTGTGGTACTGGGGATTGAACCCAGGAGCTTTCTACCTCAGAGTTAACCCAGCCCAAATTTATTTATTTATTTATTTATTTATTTATTTATTTATCTGTGGTGCTAGGAATTGAACCTAGGGGCATTCTACCTCCAAGCTATACCCTCAGCCCTACTTTATTCTTTATTTTGAAACAGGGTCTCACTAAGTTGTGGAGGGCCTCACAAAGTTGCTGAGGCTGGCCGGGAACCTGCAATCCTCCTGTCTCAGTCTCCCAAGTACTAGGATGACAAGTGTGCACCACCACGCCTGGTTTATATTTTTAATTTTTAATTTTTTAAAAGTTTTATTTTTTTCTGGTACTGGGATTGAACCCAGGGGCATTCTACCTCCGAGCTACACCCCCAGCCTGACTTTTTATACTTTATTTTATTTTATTTTTTTTTTTGCGGTACCGGGGATTGAACCCAGGGGCGTTCTACCTTCAGGCTACACCCCCGGCCCTATTTTTTTACCCTTTATTTTGAAACCAGGTCTCAAGAAGTTGCGGAGGGCCTCTCACTAAGTAGCTGAGGCTGGCCGCGAACCCTGATCCTCCGGTCTCTGCCTCCCAAGTACTGGGATTACAAGCGTGCGCCTCTATGCCCGGCCCAATCTGCTTCTTGCCACCCCCTCCCTCTTGGGGAAGGGCAGGCTGGGGCACAGTGACTTTAGGACATTGCAGCTCCCTAAGCATTTGCTGGCCCACCTCCTGCCACCCAGACAGCACAGCCCAGAGTGGCAGCTCCTGATTTGTCCCCACGGATGACCCGATTGGGGAGGGCCAGGGAGAGAAGAGTAGAAAGACCTTGCTCATGGGGCCTCCCACAACCAGCTCAGCCTGGTCTCTGGCCTGTCTGTTGGCTCCCAGATTCCCTGAAAGTTCTCCTTTAATACGTTGTCAGGGTTTTCCTGAAACATGCTTTTCTACTTCCTTCTTTTTTCTTTTTTTTTTTTTGTGGTACCGGGGATTGAACCCAGGGGCGTTCTACCTCCGCGCTACACCCCCGGCCCTATTTTTTATACTTTATTTTGAAACTGGGTCTCACAAAGTTGCGGAGGGCCTCACTAAGTAGAGGGAGAGAGAGAGAGAGAGAGAGAGAGAGAGAGAGAGAGAGCGAGCTGAGGCTGGCTTTTACTTCCTTCTGAAGCCTGCTTCTTGCACCTGGGAGCTTTCTTGCCCCCTGCAGTTCCCTGGAAGGTGGGCGCCTGCAGCAAAAACCACTGCCGACGTTTCCTTAGCTGCAGGGCCTCTGGGGGGGGCGGGGCACAGAGCAAAATGGCCCTTTGTGTAGCTCTCTCTCCTTCCCGCTCAGCCTTGGTCTTCCCTCTTTGTTGGGGAACTTCATGTCCTGGGGAATTTGAAGAGGGACCCTCTCTTTTTTGGGGGGTGAGGACTGGGGATTGAACCCAGGGGTGTTCTACCTCTGAGATATACCCTCAGCTCTTTTTCTTTTTCTTTCTTTCTTTTTTTTTTTTTTTTTTTTTTTGCAGTACCAGGGATTGAACCCAGGGGCGTTCTACCTCCGCGCTACACCCCCGGCCCTATTTTTTATACTTTATTTTGAAACCAGGCCTCACAAAGTTGCGGAGGACCTCACTAAGTAGAGAGAGAGAGAGAGAGACAGAGAGACAGACAGAGAGAGCGCTGACACTGGCCGCGAACCCGGATCCTCCGGTCTCCGCCTCCCAAAGTACTGGGATTACAAGCGTGCGCCACCACGCCCGGCAGCCCTTTTTATTTCTTATTTTGAAATAGAGTCTTGCTAAGTTGCTGAAGGTCTTGCGAAGTTACTGAGGCTGGCCTCCAACCTGAGTTCCTCCTGTCTCAGCCTCCCAAGTATGGGATTACAGGTGTGCACCACCCCAGCCAGTTAAGGGACCCTCTTTTTGCATTCAAACCTTCACGCAGAGCTCCCATGTGAAGCCATCTGTCCCCTCTCTCAACTAGCCTTTCCACTTGGATGCTGTGGGGGCCACCAAGAGGTGTGGAAGGCCCTCTGCAGGTGACAGGGCCAGGGGGTGGTCCAAGGGCCCAGACAGCCCTCAAGCTTCTGGGGGCCCAGACTCTGACTGCAGAGCCAGCTGGAAGGCATTTAGCCCAGTCCGGCAGTAGGATTGCGCGCCTGGGTGTGTCTGCCCTTCCCTGCATTTCAAAGCTGACAGGAAAGTATCCGTTATGCTAGTTATGCCAGACGGTTTATTATCATTCATGCATCCCATCAATATGTACTGAGGGCAGGGATCCTGAAGTCTATTTGCCAGGCACGGAGTTAGGTGCAGGGAATCCGATAGTCCCCCCATGGGCTAGGCTGGAGCACGGTTGGGAGGAGGCGTTGGGGAGAGACGGTTGGGGGGGGCTGGGAGTGCGGGACCCCCAGAGCCCTTCCATGCTGAGGGCTCAGGATTCATCCCGGGGCCCTGGGAAGCCACTGGGAGCTTTGTCCTGTGACAGGGCTGGGACTGCATCAGGGAAGATGACTGGCCACAGAGAGAAAGGGATTTGCTGGTGGAATCCCAGGGAGGTGACAGAGGCTTATGGGTAAGTCTCCTCCACCATAAGCACCAATAATCAAATAATTGATTTTACAATGGAAACTACATGTGCCCTTTGTCCCATCTCACTTGGCAACAAGTAACTGTCAAAGGAGAGGTTCGTCTCATCTGCTGGTTTTGCATTTTCCTTCCTTCCTTCCTTCCTTCCTTCCTTCCTTCCTTCCCTCCCTCCCTCCCCCCTCCCTCCTTCCTTCCTTTCTTTCCTACTGGGGATTGAACCCAGAGGCATTCTACCTCCGAGCTACACCCCCAGCCCTATTTATTTTTTTTTTATTTTGAAACAGAGTCTCACTAAGTTGTGGAGGGCCTCACTAAGTAGCTGAGGCTGGCTGTGAACCCGGAGTCTCTGGTCTCAGCCTCCCAAGTACTGGGATTACAAGCGTGCGCCACCACGCCCGGCTTATTTTTTATTTTGAAACAGGGTCTTGCTAGGTTGATGAGAGTCTCACTACATGCTGAGGCTGACCTCGAACCTGCGATCTTTCTATCTCAGCCTCCCAAGTATTGGGATTACAGGCCTGTGGCACCACGCCCAGCTTGCTTTTGCATTTTCTCATCCGGTCCCCTTCTAGACAGGTGTCCACCCCTTTGTCTCCCTGTGACTCCATCTTCCTGGCACCCTCAAACCCCTAATTTGTCCCTCTCCTCCTGCCAGGCCACATGATATCCCCCCCCATCCTCCAACTTGTCAGGGCCCAAGTTCCCTGCTAGACTCCTTTCTGGAGCAGAGAGGAGGCTGCTGATAGAGGGACAGGAGCCCTGCCATGTTCGGAGGCTGTGTGCTGGACCCCTGCCCACCACCCGCCTCCCGCAGCTGCACACGGTCAGAAGGGCTGTGACTGGGTGGTGGGGGCGGGTCACCTCCCTTCTCTGGACACCTCGAGGTGCCTAGCCCAGATATCATCTAGCCAGGCCCAGGCCCCGGGCTAGGAGAAGGCTCTATCAGGTAGTCACCACACCCTCTCTACCCTGCCTGGAGAGGTGTTTAGACAGCGGGAAGCAGAACCAAGCCCCTGGGAAAATAAACAGCCACACCTGTTGCTCAGCCAGTTCTCTCTTTTCTTTGTGGGTGTGACCCTTCCACCCTGAGGTCATACTTAGGAACTGGGGGAGGGGTCGTGAGGCTGTGGGAATCCTACAGCCCACCGCACTGGCTACCACTTAGCCGGGTGTGATGACACACTTGTAATCCCTGTACTTGGGAAAGTGAGACAGGAGGATTGCAGGTTCGAGGTCAGACTCAGCAACTTAGGCCCTCTGCAATTTAGTGAGACCCTATTTCAAATTAAAGAATAAAATAGCCGGGCGTGGTGGCGCATACTTGTAATCCCAGTACTTGGGAGGCGGAGACAGGAGGATGACAGGTTCGCAGCCAGTCTCAGCTACTTAGTGAGGCCCTCCATAACTTAGTGAGACCCTGTTTCAAAATAAAGAACAAAAAATAGAGTTGGGGGTGTAGCTCGGAGGTAGAATGTCCTTGTGTTCAATCCCCAATACGGCAAAAAAAAAAAAAAAGAATAAAATAGGATTGGGGCTGGGGTGTAGCTCACAGGTAGAATGCCCCTGGGTTCCATCCCCAGTACCACACACACAAGAAAAGAGGTGATTTGTTCTTTTTTTCCAAGGAACCAAGGCGCCACCTCCACTCACCTGACCAGTGAAGCCCAGGGGAGCCAGCTTTAATCCTGGCCTCTCTTGGAGCTCCAAAGAATCTGGGTCACAACAGGTAGGGTTAGATTACTTGGGCCAGCACTTCCCTTCACAGACATAGAAACTGGGTCTTGGGGATGGGGGGGGGCCTGAGCCATGAGGCCAGGCCAGGACACGGCAGGATCGGCAGCCAGGTGGCCAAACCCCCTAGGTCTCCTGACACTGGGTGCTGCATTACAGGCCTCCCTACACCTAACCCTGTCACTGTGTCACAAGTGTAACAGAGTCCCAGGAGTCACACCTGGGAAGGGACGGAGACCATGGCGCCATCTTGGAATTCTGTTTGCTTTTGTGCTTCCTCCCTGCAGGGACATGGTGCTGGGGTCCCTTCCCGCCTGGCTGGACCCCCAGGCCAGCTCCTGGGAGGAAGTGTCCTCCTCTGCTATCTACTGCCCCTCATCACTCAGTGAGATCCAACCCCAATGCCCAATACATCAGTGATGGCAATGTGACCCAGTGGGGTGGACATATGTCCTGCATCTGACCCAGGGAACCCGTCGGATCCCAGTTGGCTGGATTCAGTCACCTGCTTGCATAAGAAATAAGCAAAGGATAGCCGGGCGTGGTGGGGCACGCTTGTAATCCCAGTACTTGGGAGGCTGAGATCGGAGGATTCGGGTTTGCGGCCAACCTCAGGTAGTTAGTGAGGCTTCTGCAACTTTGTGAGACCCGGTTTCAAAATAAAGGATAAAAAATAGGGCCGGGGGTGTAGCTCAGAGGTAGGATGCCCCTGGGTTCAATCCCCGGTACCGCAAAAAAAAAAAAAAAAAAAAAAAAAGAGAAAGAAATAAGCAAAGGATGTTTAAAAGGAAATAGACCCAGGCGTGGTGGTGCACATGTGTAATCCCAGTACTTGGGAGGCTGAGATAGGAGGATCACAGGTTTGAGGACAGCCTCAGCAAGTACTGAGACTCAAATCAACCTAGCAAGAGGTAGAATGTCCCTGTTGCAAAAATAAAAATAAGCTGGAAGCCAGGCGTGGTAGCACATGCTTGTAATCTCAGTACTTAGGCTGAGACCAGAGGATCTGGGTTTGCGGCCAGCCTCAGCTACTTAGTGAGGCCCTCTGTAACTTAGTGAGACCCTGTTTCAAAATAAAGAATAAAGAAAAATATATAGGGCTGGGGGTGTAGCTCGGAGGTAGACTGCCCCTGGGTTCAATCCCCCGTACAACAACAACAACAACAAAATAGGAATTTAATGCAGTTAGGCGAGAGCTGGGGAGAAGCAGCCAGTCTCTCTCTCCTCAGGTCCTAGAAGCTGTTACAATCTATGGAAACAAAAGCCAGGAGAGTCACCTCTGTCGATTCAGCGAGGCTATGCTGGCCAGAGAACGTGTCATAATTCCTGTTTGCCTGGGACAGAGTTGCTTTTCAGTTTCCATTCTTAGTATGAGGAAGTTCAGAAAGAAAAAAAAAATAACTTTTACCAGGAAGTTGGGAAAAAATATTTTAGAACTTTTCATTTTAAAAGGGCTTTGTTAGCCGGACGTGGTGGCACACGCTTGTAATCCCAGTACTTGGGAGGCAGAGACCGGAGAGTCCAGGTTCGCGGCCAGCCTCAGCTACTTAGTGAGGCCCTCTGCAACTTCTCAAGACCCGGTTTCAAAATAAAGTATAAAAAATAGGGCCGGGGGTGTAACTCGGAGGTAGAACGCCCCTGGGTTCAATCCCCAGTTCTGCAAAAAAAAAAAAAAAAAAAAAAGAAGAGGAGGAGGAGGAGGAAGAGAAAACAGATCATCAAGTCTCAGCCCATGGTTCAGGCTCCCACCAAGGGCCCAAGACTTGTGCAGGCAGCCAGAGGGGCGATGGCCAAGAATGTGGCCGTTCTAGTTACAGGGGGTTCATTAGCCAGCGTCTCCACTCTTCACATTCCTGGTTTCCTCCCCAGCTTATAAAAATGTGCATTCATTTAACTAATATCTATGGAGACTATGCTCAAAGTCCTGGGGCAGGAGTGGGAGACAAGGGCCTTTTAAAATGAGCCACACACAAGCCTTGCCTTGGGAAAATTGAGGATCTGATTCAAAAGAAAAGAGATGCTATAATCCCAGCAACTCCAGAGGCTGAGGCAGGAGGATCACAAGTTTGAGGTCAACCTGGGCAACTTAGTGAGACTCTGTCTCAAAATTAAAATAAGGGCTGGGGGTATAACTCAGTGGTAGAGTGCCCTGGGGCTTAATCCCCTATAATGCAAAAAGAAAGAAAGAGAGAGAGAAAGAAAGAAAGGGGGGGGGAGGGAGGGGGAGAGAGAGGGGGAGAGAGAGAGAGAGAGAGACGAAAGAAAGAAAGAAAGAGAGAGAGAGAGAGAGAGAGAGAGAAAGAAAGAAAGAAAGAAAGAAAGAAAGAACAGAGATAGGGAGGGAGGGAGGGAGGGAGGGAAAGAAAAGAGTGGATAAGTGGGTTCCCGTCCAAGTTCTGAAACTTACTAGTCCTGGGTCCTAAGGTGCTAACTAATTTGCTTTCTTTAAAATCTGGATGACACAGGTTCTGGGTGACGTTGACTATGAATATGAACTGTGACCGTACCAGATATAAAAATAGAACTCTGACACCCAAGGCCCTGGGATTGATCCCCAGCACCAAAAACAAACAAACAACACCCCCAAAACCAAAACAACAACAACAAAACAAAAATACCAAACAAACAAACAAACAAATACCTCTGACCCCAATCTGTAGCCATCAGTTCAGGGAAACAATCCATGAGCTACCACAGCCAGCCCCTCGCCTATGGTAACTGGGCCAGGAGGCCAGCCTGACATCTACAAGTCTCTCCTGCGACAGATGGCCCAACACGGCCAGGACTTTATTTATTTACTTTTGGTACTGGGGATTGAACCCAGGGGCATTCTACCTCTGAGCTCCACCCCCAGCCCTATTTTTTATTCTTTATTTTGAAACAGGGTCTCACTAAGTTGCAGAGGGCCTCACTAAGTAGCTGAGGCTGGCCACGAACCCGGATCCTCCGGTCTCAGCCTCCCAAGTACTGGGATTACAAGCGTGCGCCACCATACCCGGCTTTTTTATTTTTTATTTTGAAATGGGGTCCCACTAAGTTGCTCAAGGTCTCACTAGGTTGCTGGGGCTGGCCTCAAACCTGAGATCCTCTTGTCTCAGCCTCCCAAGTCCTGGGATTATAGGTGTGCACCACCACACCCAGGTTCACTGGGTCCTTCTTTTTTTTTTTTTTGCGGTACCGGGGATTGAACCCAGGGGGCCATTCTACCTCCGAGCTACACCCCCGGCCCTATTTTTTATACTTTATTTTGAAACCGGGTCTCTCGAAGTTGCGGAGGACCTCACTAAGTCGCTGAGGCTGGCTGCGAACCCGGATCCTCCAGTCTCCGCCTCCCACTTACTGGGATTACAAGCGTGCGCCACCACGCCCCGGCTTCACTGGGTCCTTCTATGGATAAAGAGCAACACCCTCTAGCTACGGGCCCCAGAATCCTCTCTGAGACTACAGCCTCCATTTAACATCAACTCAGGACACCTGGCCCCCTTCCCTCCGTCTCGACGGCTTTCCACCATCCCCCCAGTTCTCGCAGTCCCCTCGGAGGAGGGTGTGGTGAGCCAGGGCATTTTGGCTTTCCCCTGCTGCCCGCTGGCTCTGCCCTGCCCTGTGTGCTAAATATACATTGAGGAGGAGTCCGGGAAGGCGCCACCACAGCCGGGATTAACTCTTCCACCCCCAGCAGCCATGCGGGAGAGTGGGCAGGCTGGAAGGGGCCGCAAGGCCAGACTCAAGGGCTTCCCCAGCTGGGGCAATGTGGGCACCCGGCTCCTCACACCAGGCTGGGAGGAGGGGGTCTTGGGCTTTGGGGAGGGGGCTGGCCTATGGGAAGGAGACAACCTCTACCCCATTGCCCTCTCCCTCATTCCCTACCCTCACAGTCCAGAGCGAGGAAACTGAGTCAGGGAAGGGCGCATGGCTTCTCTGCTCAGAGCCCACTGCAGCCAGTTGATTCAGGCCCCAACCCACTTTCTCCAGCGAGAACTGAAGGAGGCGAAGCAATCCCTCCAAGGGAAGATGAGGGTGGCCCACTCCCCAGGGTGGCCTGCTTTCCAGGCCCCTCCAGCTGGGGGTGGGGTGGAGAGGCTGCAAGTGGGGAGGGTGAGGAAGGGGGTTGGTCAGGGAGAGCAAGAGACCCCCCTGTTTTGTGGCAAGAGGAAGGACCTCAGCAGCGGCTGGGGCATCTCTGGGGACAGTGGCGTCAGGCACAGGATGGAGCCTGGGGTCCCCTTGTCATCTCTGCTCACGACTCACTCTGGGCTTTGGCAGCCTCCTCCCTCCTCACCTGCGACCCCCTGCCCCTCCATCTTGTCAGGTGGCCGCTGCCAAGGTTCAAACTCCCTTGAGCCCAGGTGGGCCAAATCCCCCACGGTGGGGTGGGTAGGTCGGCCAGAGCCAGGCCAGCAGGAGGAGCTGGCTGGACCCTGCCGAGGAGGTCGGGAGAGGGAGCGGTGGAAGGGCCCTTCATGCCAGGCTCCAGAAACCACCAGAGGTGTGGGGAAGCTGCAGGGACCTGCGGCCCCCTGGGCTGGCCAACCCCAGCGGGGTATGTGGCTTCTGGGTGGGGATGGCAAGGAGACAGCTGAACCCTTCCACCCAGGACCCCCACTGGCTGCAGGCCAGGCCAGGAGCAGCTGGTTTAAAGTCCCTCCCTCCGCTCTGTCGCCATCGTTCATCCAGCCGGTCCCGCAGCGCCCCCTGCTGGCTGAGCCTCTGGAGTTGTGCACAGCTGAGGAATTTGAGCCCCCTTCACCCCCGAGACAGTGCAGGGGGGAGGCAGGGGCATGGCACACAGGGAATACAGGATTTCCAAGACACCCCCATACCAAAGACTGCCCCGTGGTGCCTACCAGGACAGCGAGAGCCTGGCTGACCCAGGGGCCCCATGTCCAATTCAGAAACTATCATCTTGCTGTCTGGGCCAGGGGTGCTGGGCAGATTCTTCGAGATCTCTCAGAGGCCTGTCTGCCTGTTTCCATCACACCTCCTGCCTCCCACCCTGCCATTGGAAGGCCAACCTCGTGGCCTGGGCGTGAAGAGAGGAGGGACCACTGTCACCTTGTCAGACCCAGAGAACAACACCCTTGTCTGTCATGTTGAGCTCCTGTGAAAGACCCTGCAGCAGGAGCTGGACAGCTGTGCGTCCTTTTTATCTAATCAGCCTGCCCCCATCTGTGACACATGCTATGGTTTGAATGTGTTCCTCCAAGTTCATGTGCTGGAAACAGTCCCCAAAGTCAGCGTCAACGGTGTTTGGAGGCGGGGCCTTGGAGAGGTGACCAGGATGAAATGAGGTCATGAGGGTGGGGCCCATGCTTGTATCATTATTATTATTATTATTATTATTATTATCCCAATTGAACCCAGGGGCATTCCACTTCTGAGTTACACCCCAGCTTGACTTTTTTTTTTTGTGGTACTGGGGATTGAACCCAGGGGCATTCTACCTCCAAACTACACCCCCAGCCCTATTTTTTATTCTTTATTTTGAAGCAGGGTCTCACTAAGTTGCGGAGCCTCACTAAGTAGCTGAGACTGGTCATAAACCTGCGATCCTCCTGTCTCAGCCTCCTAAGTACTGGGATTACAAGTGTGTGCCACCATGCCCCACTTATTTTTGTTTTGGAACGGTGTCTCACTAGGCTGCTGAGAGTCTCACTAAGTTACTGAGGCTGGCCACGAACCTACAGATCCTCCTGTCTCAGCCTCCCAAGCACTGGGATTACAGGTGTATGTGCTACCACGCTTGGCACATTACTGACTTTATTATTCATTTATTTTGGTGGTGCTGGGGATTGAACTCAGGGGCATTCTACCTCCAAGCTATACTCCCAGCCCTATTTTATTTTTATTTTGAAACAGGGTCTCGTTAGATTGATGAGAATTTCACTACTTGTTGAGGCTGTCCTCGAACCTGCAGTCCTCCTGTCTCAGCCTCTCAAGTCCTGGGATTACAGGCATGTGCCACCACACCCGGCTGCATTGGTGACTTTATAACAAGAGGAAGAGAGGCCGGAGCTGGCACGCTTGCTCCATCCGCCATGTGATTCCCTGCGCCATGTCAGGACGCAGCGAGGCCCTCACCAGAGGCCAGCACAGGCGCTTGGGCTTCCCAGCCTCCGGCCCTATAAGCCAAACAAACCTCTACTCTTTATAAATTCCCCAGTCTAGTTATTTTGTTATAACAACAGAAAATAGACTAAGACAGACTGAAAAAAAGATAAAAAGAAAAGATGGGCCGGTTGTGGTAGTGCACACCTATAATTCCAGTACTTGGGAGGCTGAGACAGGAGGATTGCAGATTTGAGACCAGCCTCAGCAACTTACCAAGGCCCTCAGCAACTTAGGAAGACCCTGTTTCAAAATAAAAAATAAAATAGGGCTGGGAGTGTGGCTCAGAGGCAGAATGCCCTGGGTTCAATACCCAGTATCAAAAATATATATATAAAGCCGGGCGTGGTGGCGCACACCTGTAATCCCAGTACCTGGGAGGCTGAGACAGGAGGATCACAGGTTCGAGGACAGCCTCAGCAAGTAGTGAGATTCTCATCAACCTAGCGGAGACTCTGTTTCCAAATAAGAAATAAAATCAGGCTGGGGGTGTAGCTCGAAGGTAGAATGCCTCTCTGGGTTCAATCCATAGTACCAAAAAAATATATAATATACATATTACACATATATGTATATGTTTTAATATATATAATATATACATATTACACACACACACACACACACACACACACACACACACACACACACACATATGGGGGGTGGAGGGGAGTGGAAGAGCCTCATTAAGGGGAAACTAGAGTTGGAAGTCCCAGACAGAGGCAATTCCTGGGACAGGGGAGTGGGGACCTCCCTGGAAGCCAGCTGGGTGGGTTGACATCCATCTAAGAGATAAAACAGAAGTGCTGATAAGAGGGAGGCTGTGACAGTCGCAGGGCACCTGTGCAAACTTGGAAACCCAATGCAGAATGAGAAATGCTGTCGGGGGTGTAGCAAGGAAGCGAGCCGGGAAACTGGGGAAGGAAATAAGAAGTGGGGCCTGAGCATAAATAAAAATGGTAGTGGGAAAGGGGGCGGCCACCGAACTGTGACTGAGAAAATATGTACATGTGAAAATATACTAACACCATTCTTGGTATTTCATACGGGTGGGGGGAGGCGGGGGGGGGCACTAAGAGCTGTGTGCATATATGTTAACATCAAATAGATATTCATTGCAATGTAAGACTCCAATGCACCAATAAAAGCACGTTAAAAAAAAAACCTATAAAGCCAGGCGTGGTGGCGCACGCTTGTAAACCCAGTACTTTGGGAGGTGGAGACCGGAGGATCCGCGTTCGCGGCCAGCCTCAGCTCTCTCGCTCTCTCTCTCTCTCTCTCTCTCTCTCCCTGTCTCTCTCTCTCTCTCTCTCTCTCTCTCTCCTTAGTGAGGCCCTCCGCAACTTCGTGAGACCCGGTTTCAAAATAAAGTATAAAAAATAGGGCCAGGGGCGTAGCGTGGAGGTAGAACACCCCTGCGTTCAATCCCCGGTACCGCAAAAAAAAAAAAAAATAACCTATAAAAGAAAAGAAAAGAAAGAGCCTGTGTCCCAGTGATTCCAGAGGCTGACGCAGGAGGATCACTGGACTCCAGGGGTTGAAGGCCAGCCTAGGGAATGTAGTGGTACCCCATCTCTTGAAAAAATAAAAAAGAAAGAATCGGGCACAGTGGCACATGCCTGTAATCTCAGTACTTGGGAGGCTGAGACAGGAGGATCGCAGGTTCCTCTGCAATTTAGAGAGACTCTATTTCAAAATAAAAAATAAAGAGCTGGGAATATAGCTCAGAGGTAGAATGCCCCTGGGTTCAATCCAGAAGGAGAAGGAGCTGGGCGTGGTGATGCATGTTTGTAATCCCAGTACTTGGGAGGCTGAGACAGGAGGATAGAAGGCTGAGACAGGAGGATTTAAGGTTCGAGGGCAGCCTCAGCAAGTAGTGAGACTCTCATCAACATAGCGAGACACTGCTTCAAAATAAAAAATAGGGCTAGGGGTATAGCTCTGAGGTAGAATGCCTCTGAGTTCAATCCCCAGTACCAAAAAAACAAAACAAAACAGAAGGAGAGGAGGAAGAGGAGGAGGAGGAGGAGGAGGAGGAGGAGGAGGAGGAGGAGGAGGAAGAGGAAGAGGAGGAGAAAAATGAGGGGGAGGTGGAGGAGGGGAGAGCATTTCTGAATGAAAAGATACTCTAAAAGTGGAATTTTAAAGATCTTAGACTCAGGGAAATGTCTTAAAGGAAGATCTACTCTCAGATGCTTCAAAAATTCAAAATCTTCCAAGCATCTGAGAAGAAAGGAGAAATCATGTTTAAAGTTACAAGACTGCCGGGCGTGGTGGCACACACTTGTAATCCCAGTACTTGGGAGGCTGAGACCAGAGGATCCAGGTTCGCGGCCAGCCTCAGCTACTTAGTGAGGCCCTCCGCAACTTAGTGAGACCCTGTTTCAAAATAAAGAATAAAAAACAGGGCCGGGGGTGTAGAACGAAGGTAGAATGCCACTGGGTTCAACCCCCAGTACCACACACACAAAAAAAGAATATAACCATACTCTTATGGGTTGAATTGTGTGTCCCCCATATCATATGTTGCGTATCTAACCCCCAGTGGCAGTACCTCAAAAATGTGACTGTATTTGGTGATAAGACTTTTTTTGTGTGTGGCGCTGGGGTTGAATGTTGTGGCTGGGGCTGGGGCACCCGCATCCTCCTCTTTCTGGGTGTGGCTGAAACTCCCACCGGCTGGGTGTCCCTGCTCTGGGGAGAAGTAGGTCCGAAGGGGGGGAAAGCCGAGCCTTTGCTCTGCACCAGCTGTGTGCCGGGCTCTTTGACAAGTGTTGCCCACTAAAGTGGTGGGTGGGTGGGGGCTGGGCCTGAACCTCCTATTGAGGGGGAAAGGTCAGTACAGGCTGACCGGGAAGCAGAAAGGGGCCCCAGCTCAGCCGGCTAATGTGTTTACCCAAGGCCTGGAGCAGGTGGGAGTTCCATCTGCTCGGCTGTCTGTCTCCCAGTCTGGCTCAGAGGAGAGGGGCCAGCAGGGGCGAGCAGAGCCCCTCCCAGCCCGTCAGCCCAGCTGCCTTCTTCCTCCCCTCAGTGAAGGAAAGGCCCGTCCTCCATGGGGAGCAGCCCCGAGGTCTCGGTGGAGGCTCCAAGGCGGTCAGTTTCTAAGCCCTCTTTTCCAGGCCTCTGGAGCCACAGCCCAGGGGCTAACATCCTTTCTCAATACAACTAAAACTGCGGCCCCCATTCTGGCCCCCTGAACCTGTCCTGACTCCTGGCACAGGGTGATGCAGAACCAAACCAGGATGTTTGAGATCCAAGAGGTTGTGTCTCCCAGGGATAGCTGAGAAGGGCTGGGAGCATCCAATCCATTTTATTTATTTATTTATTTATTTATTTATAATTTTTTGGTACTGGCGATTGAGCCTAGAGCATTCTACCTCTGAGCCACACAATCAGCCCTTTTTATTTATTTATTTATTTATTTATTTATTTATTTATTTAATTTTTTGCGGTACTGGGGATTGAACCCAGGGGCATTCTGCCTCCGAGCTGCACCCCTAGCCCTATTTTTTATTCTTTATTTTGAAACGGGGTCTCACTAAATTGTGGATGGCCTCACTAAGTAGCTGAGGCTGGCCGCGAACCTGTGATCCTCCTGTCTCAGCCTCCCAAGTACTGGGATTACAAGCGTGTGCCACCACTCCCGGCTTAAAACAGGGTCTTTCTAAGTTGCTGAGGGTCTTGCTAAGTTGCTGAGGCTGCCCTCTAACCTGCGATCTTCCTGTCTCAGCCTTCCAAGTACTGGGATGACAGACATGTGCCACCATGCCCATCTCTACTCTGCTTTTAGACCACCCCCTTCTGGCCTGCACTGAAGACTTTTGTCCCCCAAATAGCCCTCTTCCATTGCTCAACCAAACAGACATGGTTCCCCAGCCCAGGAGAGGCCTCGAGTCCTACAGATTATCTTCCTTTTCAAGCCCCAGCATGGCCACTAGAAGTATAAGGCCATCCATTCAGGGGATGAGAGACAGGCCCCAGGAAAGGGACTGGGCCAGAGATGATTCCCATCATTCCATTCATCCATCCGTCCATCCATCCATCCATCCATCATTCCATCCATCCATCTGTCCATCCGTCTGTCCGTCCGTCCGTCCATCCATCCATCCATCCATCCATCCATCCATCCATCATTCCATCCATCCATCATTCCATCCATCCATCCTTCCGTCCATCCATCCGTCCATCTATCCATCCATCCATCCATCCATCCGTCCATCCATCTGTCCATCCATCACTCCATTCATTCCTTCAACCAACGTTAGCATTCCTCAGGTGCCAGGTGAAATGCCCCTCGCAAAGCAATGCCCACAGCAGCTGATGCGATCCACCTGGGCCTGGCGGTGCCCTTTCCTTTTCCTAGGAAATGGGAATTGTGGATGAAGCTTACCTAAGAGCTGGCTCAGTTGTTCTCCTCTCTACCTGGAAGCCACCCCTGAGGAATGAGCCTCCCTCCCCCTCCCCAGATTACAAAGCAAGGTGTTGATTTTTTTCCCCGTACTGGGGATTGAACCCAAGGGCATTCTACCTCCAAGCTACATCCTCAGCCATATTTTTATTCTTTTTTTTTTTTTTTTGTGGTACTGGGGATTGAACCCAAGGGTATTCTACCTCCAAGCTACACCCCCAGCCTTTTCATTTTGAAACAGGGTCATGCTAAGTTGCTAAGGAGCTTGCTAAGTTGCTGAGGCTGGCCTTCAACCTGTGATCCTCCTGTCTCAGCCTCCCAAGTACTAGAATTACAAGCATATACCACCACACCTAGCATTGATGAAATTTTGTTGGTCACACCACAAAGTTTCCAGTACCTGTGGCCCTGAGCCCCCCCAAGATCCCTGGCTAGGCCCCCTCTATAATCCTGCCCCTTGGGGGGATTCGTGAGGCTTCAGCACAGGCTCCCCCACCGTGCCCTCCGGCCGCGGCCTCAGGGTGCAGGGCAGATGGACATCGCGGATGATCTGTTGGACAGTGGCCCGGAAGGTCTTGCTGACGAAGCAGTAGAGGCTGAAGTTGACTGCCGTGTTGAGCATGGCCGCCATGTTGGCCACATCCAAGGCCAGGTGAACCCTCCAGTCCCGGTGGACGGGGGCCACATACAGGTGGTAGAGCATGACAGAGATCCGGGGTGCCCAAAGGAGGGCAAAGAGCAAGGTGACTCCCAGGAGAATGGCTGTGCTCTTGCCCACCCGGGGCCGCGGCCCGCCCTGGTCCCTTCTCCATAGCCGGAGGATGATGGCGGAGTTGGTGACCAGGAACACAGTGCAGGGGACGAAGAAGACGATGAGGCAGTGGGCCCACTTGAGGAGCTCGTCCAGCGTGCTGCGGGGGGCCGTGTCCCTCCACACGTCCAGCCACCAGTAGAAGGGGATGCCTGTCAGCAGGGCAGCGCTGAGGACAGCGGCGATGGCCCGGCAGGTCCGGCCTGGGGACGAGGTGGCCCGATGGCACAGGGGGCGGCACAGGGCGTTGTAGCGGTCAACCGTGAACAGGACGGCGATCCAGACCGAGGCGTGGTTGGCGGCAAACTCTAGGATGTGAGCCGTGCGCACCACGGCCCGGGGCACCTGGCGGGCCAAGACGGCGCCCTGCAGGAGGAAGCCCGCAAACACGATGACCACCTGGGTGGCGATGTCTGAGGCTGTGAGCGCCAGCAAGTAGTAGTAGGAGGACTTCCTGGTCTTGGTGGCGAGGCGGGCCAGGGCCACTGCGGTCAGGAGGTTGACTGAGGGCCACCGAGGTCGTGGAGGGAGAGGACAGAGGTGTTAGGAAGGATGCTCAGAGTCTCCTTTCCAGGGTGATTTCTGTTTCTCCCCACCTGCCAGGACTGGCTTCTTTTCCCCGATTCTTTTGTTTTTCTCTTGTACTGGGGATTGAACCCCAAGCTATAGCCCCAGCCCTTTTAGGGTGTGTGTGTGTGTGTGTGTGTGTGTGTGTGTGTGTGTGTGTTGCTGAGAACTGAACCCAGGGGCATTCTACCTCCGAGCTACACCCCCAGCCCTATTTTATTTTTATACTGAAACAGGGTCTCACTAGGTTGATGAGAATCTCACTACTTGCTGAGGCTGTCCTCGAACCTGCGATCTTCCTGTCTCAGCCTCCCAAGTACTGAGATTACAAGCATGCGCCACCACGCCCAGCTCAGATCCCTCTTTTGTCAGCTAGGGATGTAGCTCAGTGGTAGAGCTACACCTCCTAGTGTGCCCAAGGCCCTGGGTTCCATCCCCAGTATTGCAAAATTAAAACATAACAAAAAAACCCACTGTGCAGAGAAGGCAAACTGGGCGAGTCCTGAGTCCTGCCCTGTTCACCCACACTGCAGGCACGGACCACCTTGGTAACACACCAGTGAGCTCACAGGGCAGGCTGTCCACCTGTCCTGTGGCATTCCCCTCTGGGTCTCCTCCCTCCCCTCCCTCTCTTCCTTCTTTCCTTCCTCCCTCCCTCCCCCCTTCCTTCCTTCCTTTCTTTCATTTCTGGAGGGTACTGGGGATTGAACCCAGGGGCACTATGGCAATATACCACCCCAGCCCTATTTACTTACTTATTTTTATTTTATTTTACTTTATTTTTTGGTACTGGGTATTGAACCTTGGGGCATTTTACCTCTGAGCCACACCCCCAGCCCTATTTATTTATCTATTTATTTCTTTATTTGTTTATTTTTGTGGTACTGGGGATTGAACCCAGGGGCATTCTATCTCCAAGCTACACCCTCAGTCCTATTTTTAATTTTTATTTTGAAACAGGATCTCACTAGTTTGATGAGAGTCTCACTACTTGCTGAGGCTGGCCTCAAACCTGCGATCCTCCTGTCTCAGCCTCCCAAGTACTGGGATTACAGGCGTGCGCCACCACGCCCGGCTATGTATGTATATATGCATGTATGTATGTATGTATTTAGTACTGGGGATTGAACCCAGGGGAATTCTTTTTGGGGTGGGGGCAGGGACTGAACCCAGTGGCATTCTTTTTTTTTGGCCGGGATTGAACCCAGGGGCATTCTACCTCTGAGCTATACCCCCAGCCCTATTTTGTATTCTTTATTTTGAAACAGGGTCTCACTAAATTGCGGAGGGCCTCACTAAATTGCGGAGGGCCTCACTAAGTAGCTGAGACTGGCCGCGAACCTGGATCCTCCAGTCTCAGTCTCCCAAGTACTAGGATTACAAGCATGCGCCACCTCGCCCAGCCAAACCCAGGGGCATTCTACCTCCAAGCTAAACCCCTAGTCCTTTTCATTTTTTACTTCGAAACAGGGTCTCACTAAGTTGCTGAGGCTTTCCTCAAATCTGCAATCCTCTGGGATTACAGGCATACACCACTACACCCAGCTTTGATCCTCGTGTCTCAGCCTGCCAGGTACTGGGATTACAAGCATGCACCACCACACCCAGCTTTGATCCTCGTGTCTCAGCCTGCCAGGTACTAGGATCACAGGCATGCACCACCACACCCTGCTTTGATCCTCCTGTTTCAGCCTCCCAGGAACTGGAATTACAGGCATGCACCACCCTGCCCAGCTCAACTCTGGGCCCTCTTCAGATATTCTGTGTCTTTTAGAGCAGAGGCTTCCCTGTTTACAGTGTGGGCTTACTGACCAGACTCAGGGAGACCCCCAGGCAGACCACCTCTTCTTTCCTCTATCCATGTGTCCACCCCACCCCGTGCAGCCTCTGCTCGCTCGCTCTCTCTTTCTCTCTCTCTCTCTTTTTTTTTTTTTTTGGTACTGGGGATTGAACCCAGGTGCATTCTACCTCCAAGCTACACTCCCAGTCCTTTTTAAATTGTATTTTGAAACAGTGTCTCCGTAAATTGCTGAGGCTGGCCTCGAACCTTCGATCCTCCTGTCTCAGCCTCCAAGTACTGAGATTACAGTCATGTACCACCATGCACAGCTGCAACCTCTCTGCAGGTAGCAGATGGACAGGGAGCTCTGGACTGAGATGAATTTAGAGTGTTCTGTGTTGCCGGAGAAGGGGCTACTGCTCTGGCGAAACCCTGGGCTTAGCTTTGAGTTCTAGTCCCTCACTTTTCTCTCCCCTCTATGCTTTGCACCCCAGTGACCTAGCCAGGGGAGACCGGGGCCTATGATCCTGGGTCTCAAAAGCTGGCACAGGGGATCCCAAGTTCCAGTCAAGCCTAAGACCCCGACCCCAGCTCTGGACTCACCAGGCAGCCCCAGGCTCAGCAGGACACTGTAGTAGATGACGGGGATGACACCAGCCACGCATGGTGACCTCTGGGGGATCTCTGGCCAGTGGTCTTCCAACTCATGGCCCAGCCCACTACAGTTGCCTGTGGGCGGCAGGGTGACTGGTGGCTGGGTGGCTGGGAAGGGCGGAAGGGCAGGGTTAGAGCACTCCTGTGCTTTTCTACCTGGCTCGGCAGCAGCTGCGGCCCCACCCTGACGGCCCTATCTATCTATCTATCTATCATCTATCTATTTATCTATCTATCATCTATATCTATCTATCTATCATCTATATCTATCATCTATCTATCTACCATCTATATCTATCTATCTATCTATCTATCTATCTATCATCTATCTATCTATCTGTCTACCTACCTACCTACCTACCTAACCTACATATCTATCTATCTATCTATCATCTATCTATCTATCTATCTATCATCTATCTATCTATCATCTATATCTATCTATCTATCTATCTATCTATCCATCCATCTATCTATCTATTTATTGTGGTACTGGGGGTGGAACCCAGGGCCATGGCCATTCTACCTCCAGGCTATACCCTCAACCCTATTTTCTTTTTCTTTTTTTTTTTTCCAGTACTGAAGATTGAACCCAGGGGCATTCTGCCTCCAAGCTACACCCTCAGCCCTATTTTGTATTCTTTACTTTGAAACAGGGTCTCACTAAGTTGTGGAGGGCCTCACTAAATACCTGAGGCTGGCCGCGAACCTGCGATCCTGCGAGCCTCCTGTCTCAGCCTCCCAAGTACTGGGATTACAAGCGTGCTCCACCACGCCCGGCCCTATTTTATTTTTCATTTGGAAACAGGGTCTTGCTAAGTTGCCAAGAGCCTCATTGAGTTTCTGAGGCTGACTTCGAACCTGAGAACCTCCTATCTCAGCCTCCTAAGTACTGGGATTACAGGTGTGCACCACCATGCCTGGCTTTTTTTTTTTTTTTTTTTTGGTACAGGGGACTGAACCCAGGGGCTCTCTACCTCCTAATTCTAGCCCTTAAAAAAAATTTTTTTTTGAACCCAGAGACCTTCTACCTCTGAGCTACATTTCCAGTCTTTTTATTTTTTATTTTGAAACAAGGTCTCACTAAATTGCTGAGAGTTTCACCAAATTGCTGAGGCTGGCCTTGGACCTGTGATGCTCCTGTCTCAGCCTCCCAAATACTGTGATTATAGGCGTGCGCCACCACGCTCTGCTCTGACCCTGAGATTTTTCTATTTAGCCCTGCTCAGTGCAGACCCTGGGACAGACCCAGCCAGCTGGTAATCTCTCTTGCCACGAAGGTTCCAGCCCCACCCCAACCCACCTCACCTCTTCAGTGGCCCTGCTCCCCTGTTGATGGGAAGAAGCCCTTGGTAGCAGGGACTCCTCCCGGGATCTCCATCCTTCATTGTAGCGAACCAGGCTGTGTTAGATCGCTCGGGGCACTGGTGGAAGCTGGGGTCTGGAGTCGGGCTGGAGCAGCTGTGCCTTTAATCAGTATGCTGGGTGACTCTGACCTACCGTGGCTCCCAGCAGCTGCACAGCTCTACCCAGCAGCCGCCCCCTCTCTACAAAGAGGCTGGTACGAGGTCCCCCTCTTTTCTTTTCTTCGGATACTAGGGATTATACCCAGGGGCATTCTACCTCTGAACTACACTCCCAATCCTTTTTATTTTTTATTTTTGGAACAGGGTCTCACTAAATTGCCGAGGGTCTCACTAAGTGGCTGAGGCTGTCCTCGAACCTCCCAAGTACTGGGATGACAGGCGCGTGGCACCACGCGTGGCAATTCAAATCACACCTTAAGTCTCTTTAAGTCATAACTTCCTCCTGTTGCAGATGGGGGTTGGGCAGCCCCCAGCTACACCTAGTTCCTTCATCTTGCTGCCCGTTCATCCAACATGAGCCTCCCCACCCAGCCTCTAGGTCCCTGGCCTGCCCTTCCACCCTCCACGCCCCGCAGTTACCTGTCTCCGATCCCTCAAGTCCCATGCTCCTGGGTCCCAAGCCCCAGGTCACCGGTGGCTTTTCCTGGGGGGCTCCACAGCTTCCTCCCAGTCTCACCAGCTGTCCCCCTCACCCCTGCTCTCTCTCCGGTGTGTGCCCCACGAGTCCTCCAGCAGCACTGAGCCTGTCGGCGTGGAGAGTGGGGGTGGTGGGGAGGAGGGAGGAGGAGGAAGGGAGGGTGGGGCCGAAGCCTCCGGGGAGTGAGTCTCTGGTGGATCCCACAGTGGCAAAGCAGGGGCCCAGGCAGGGAAGGAGGTCGCTGGGTGAGGGGCTTCAAGAGAGACAGGGTGGGGTTAGCAGGGTGTCTGTGCCGGGGGAAGGGAAGTAGGAGAGGAGGCAGGAGGGCAGGATCTGCTCTGCTAATTCATTTGTTGGGCTGGGGCAGCCACACCCAGGGCGAGGACTTTGGGGACAGCAGAAGGGCTTGGGGGAGCTGACTCTACGGGCACCAGTACTGTGAAAGGCCCTTGCTGGCGGGAATGAGGGTGCTTCTGCTGAGGAGCTGGGGGAGCATTCTGGGAGGGGGGTGAGGCTGCAGGGCTCAAATCCTGAGAGAGGGATAGGATGAGGTGGAGGATACCCAGGGGGCTGCTGGCCTTGAAGGATGGCAGGAAGCTCTTCCAGTGGTGCTGGCCGTCCTGGGGAGACGCGCTGGGGAACCAGGACCCAGCAGTTATTGTTTTCAAGGCTCTGGTGAAATTGAGCATCCCTCAAGAAATATCAGTTCCTGAGCCCTGGGCATGGTGGTACACGCCTATAATCCGAGTACTTGGGAGGCTGAGACAGGAGGATTGCAGGTTCGCGGCCAGCCTCAGCTATTTAATGAGGCCCTTTGCAGCCTAGTGAGACTCTGTTTCAAAATAAAGAATAAAAAATAGGGCTGGGGTGTAGCTCAGAGGTAGAATGCCCCTGGGTTCAATCCCCTGTACCGCAAAAAAGAAAAAAGAAAAAAGAAAAGAAATATCAATCTCTGAGTCCTCAGCGTGGTAGTACACACCTGTAATCCCAGTACTTGGGAGGCTGAGACTGGAGGATCCGGGTTCGCGGCCAGCCTCAGCTACTTAGTGAGGCCCTCCGCAACTTTGTGAGACCCTGTTTCAACATAAAGAATAAAGTGCTGGGCGTGGTGGCGCACGCTTGTAATCCCAGTACTTGGGAGGTGGAGACCAGAGGATCCGGGTTCGTGGCCCTCCGCAACTTTGTGAGACCTGGTTCCAAAATAAAGAATAAAAAATAGGGCCGGGGGTGTAGCTTGAAGGTAAAACGCCCCTGGGTTCAACCCCTGGTACCGCAAAAAAAAAAAAAAAGAATAAAATAGGGCTGGGGGTATAGCTCGGAGGTAGAATCCCCCTGGGTTCAATCCCCAGTACCACACACACACAAAAAAAAAAGGATCACAGGTTTGAGTCCAGCCTCAGCAACTTAGTGAGACCCTGTTTCAAAATAAAAATTCAAAAAAAGGGCTGGGGGTGTAGCTCAGAGGAGAATGCCCCTGAGTTTAATCCCCAGTAGCACAAAAAATAAAATAAAATAAAATAAGCTAGGTGTGGTGGTGCACATTACTTGGGAGGCTGAGGATAAGAGGATCTCAAGTTCAAGGCCAGCCTCAGCAACTTAGTGAGGCCCTCTGCAACTTAGTGAGACCCTGTTTCAAAATAAAACAATTAAAAAATAGGAGTGGGGTGTATTTCAGGAGTAGAATGCCCCTGGGTTCAATCCCCAGTATACACACAAGAAAGAAAGAAAGAAAGAAAGAAAGAAAGAAAGAAAGAGAGAGAGAGAGAGAGAGGAAGGAAGGAAGGAAGGAAGGAAGGAAGGAAGGAAGGAAGGAAGGAAAGAAGGATATCAAGCCGGGCGTGGTGGTGCACGCTTGTGATCCCAGCACTTGGGAGGCTGAGACAGGAGGATCGCAGGTTCGCCGCCAGCCTCAGTAACTTGTGAGGCCTTCCGCAAAAGGCCCTGTTTCAAAAAATAAATAACAAAATAGAGCTGGGGGTGTAGCTCGGAGGTAGAACCCCCTGGGTTCAATCCCCAGTACCCCCCCCCAAAAAAAAAAGAAAAGAAAGAAGAATATCAGTCCCTGGCAAGTGCAGGCAGCCCGCTAAGGAGGCTGGAATCTCGAATCTACACTAGCCGCTCCCCTCACCAGGACACAGCAGAGCTGAGACCCAGCCTGGAGTCACTTCCCATGTCCCATCCTCTGAGACTGCACCAGAAAATGTAGTAAGGAATGTTGGGTGCTTCCAAGCTGCCAAGGTGGGATCCCAGGTCTGGGGCTGGCGTCCACCCACCCAAACCCAGCAGCCACCCTGGTTCTCAGGGCCAAGGTCTTGCTGCCCCCTGGTGGCTACATTCCAATCCTGCAAGCCTCAGAGACTCCAGCAGAGCTGGGGCCAGGTCAGACAGTTCCCCAAGAGGCCACCACCCCTCACCATGAGGCCAGGAGTGAGTTAGAGGCACAGTCCCTGTTCAAGGAGCTGGAAAGACCAACCATGTCTGAGGGCTCCCTGCCCGTCCCTACACTTTGTTTTTTTAGGGATATGCATTTTATTGGAAAGCTTAAATACTCTGCGTGCTCGCGCGCGCATGTGTGTATGTGTGTGTGTGTTACTGGGGATTGAGCCCATGGATGTTTGGATGTTCTACCTCCAAGCTACACCCCCAGTCCTTTAAAAATATTTTTTGGAGCCAGGCATGGTGGCACATGCTTGTAATCCCAGCACTTGGGAGGCTGAGACAGGAGGATCGCAGGTTCGCGGCCAGCCTCAGCAACTTGTGAGGCCCTCTGCAACTTAGTGAGACCCTGTTTCAAAATAAAGAATAAAAAATTGGGCTGGGGATGGAGCCCAGAGATAGAATGCCCCTGGGCTCAATCCCCAGTACCACAAAAAATAAATACATAAAAATAAAATATTTTTTTTTTGTTTTGAAACAGGGTCTCACTAGGTTGCTGAGAATCTCGCTAATTTGCTGAGGCTGGCCTTGAGCCTGAGATCCTCCTGTCTCAGCCTCCCAAGTGCTGGGATTACAGGTGTGTGCCACCACACCCGGCTGGAAAGTTTAAACATTTTTCAGACAGAACACTGCATGTTCAATCAAGGTTCCTGTGACTAATGCAGACAGCTGAAGCTTTTCTGACCAGGGCAAGGGGAGGCCCGGAATGGAGGAGGGGTGCTAAGCTTTACCTATGGGATTCCCCTCGTGCATGCCTTCGGCCAGCCTGTAGCTTAGGCCTCTCCTTCGTCCATGGGTCCCTCCCTGCGGAAGGCCTTTTTTTTTTTTTTTTTTTGCGGTACCAGGGATTGAACCCAGGGGCGTTCTACCTCCGCGCTATGCCCCTGGCCCTATTTTTTATACTTTATTTTGAAACCGGGTCTCATGAAGTTGCGGAGGGCCTCACTATGTAGAGAGAGAGACAGAAAGAGAGAGACAGGGAGAGAGAGAGAGAGAGAGCTGAGGCTGGCCGCGAACCCGGATCCTCCGGTCTCTGCCTCCCAAAGTACTGATATTACAAGCGTGCGCCACCACGCCCGGCTTGCGGAAGGCCTTTCTGGGAGACGGTCAGTTTCCCCTGCTGGAATCCTCTGACAGGCTCCTTCAGAGGCGTCGGCTTCCTGGCGTGTCCTGGGGATTCTGGTTCCTGGGTGGAGGATACTCCCGTGCAGGCAAGCCACCCTTCAAGAGAGACTGGTGCAGACCCTCGGGACAGGCTGGAGTTCGGAAGTATGTCTATGGGATGGTAGTTAGCTGGACACCGGGTCCTCTGATGGGTCACGCGCCTGTGGACAAGCTCTGTGCACGGAAGCTGGGATGCCCCCGTGGTCCGGGCTGCCCTGCCACACGGAGGCTCTGACCTGCTAGGTTGAGCCAGGACATGGCACAGCCCATGGGAAGGGCAGGCGGGCAGCCAGCGGGCAAGGGTGGCTCTGGAGGAGGGGACCAGGCGTGAGAGTCGGGGTAGCCGGGAGGGGTTTCCGCTGAGCAGGACAGCTCCGACTCTGCCAACCCGGGCAAGGCCGGTGCCAGGCTCAGCTCTTGCTCTCTCTGTGGCTCTAGAGAGGGGGTGGAGCTGTTGATCTTCGTGCACCAGCCAGGGGCAGAAATCAATGCATCAAGCTGAGCCCTGGGATTCAGAGAGTAAGGGCAGAAAAGCTTGAACCCACCCCCAGTGCAGGACCCGGCCTCGGACGTGCTCAGAGCTGGATCTCTTGGGAGCCACCCACTGCAGTTCATGAACCTCAAAGGAGTCCTGCACGATCCATGACAAGGTGAGGCCTTGATTGCACCCCCTCCCACACACACAGGCACCCACACACACTCACTGGGCTCTAGGTCTCTCACTGCCTTTCATTTTAGTTGCTGAGTCTGTCCTCGAACCTGCGATCCTCCTGTCTCAGCCTCCCAAGTACTGGGATGACAGGCCTGCGCCACCATGCCCGGTTGCCTTTCTTTTCAGAAGAGCACGCCTTTGTACTATCCTAGCAACTTAGCTCTCTGCCTCAGTTTCTCTAGAGATGGATTTGGGTGCCAGGTCTGTGGCTGCATGTCCCCTGGGAACCTTGGGAAGATTAGAAGCTGGTTAAATAAGTCTTCCAAAGATGGGACCTTCGAGAGCTAGGGCCATGTGGGGAAGCGAATTAAAGGAAGCGTGGGGTAGGCAGGTGCCCAGCCTCAGGGTCTCCTGGCTGGGCAGGGGTGCCGGGGGAGGGTGCCTTGCTCTATGCCCAGCCCTGCTGCCTGGACTCACCTTGACCCTGATGGTGATGTGTGTGTCGGGGGGGGGGGTCCCTCCCCCGTGGGACTTTCCTAAAGGCTTGTCGCCGTCTTCAGCGCGTGCCAGGAACTTTCTTCAATAAAGAACATGAAAATAGCCGGTCATGGTGGAGCATGCTTGTAATTCCAGTATTTGGGAGGCTGAGACAGGAGGTTCGCAGGTTCGCGGCCAGCCTTCGCAACTTCACGAGACCCTGTTTCAAAATAAAATAGGGCAGAGGTAGAACATCCCTGGGTTCAATCTCCAACATGAAAATGGTCCCCGGCATGCTGTGGACCCCTATTGGAGATCCTTGTCTTCCATCTGGACAGCTGGCTCACCCCAAAGTGGGAGCGGGGGAGGGGAGGCAGCCGGAGCCTCTCTTTCCTCGCCTCCTCCAGGCCCTGCCTTTGCAGTCGGCTGGCCGTGGTGCCCCAGCATGCTGCTGCCAAGCGTGCTCTGTGCCAGGACCGAGGCTGGGGGTGGGGAGAGGGGCCGGGGACCCTGCGGCCGGTGGCTGCCAGTGGTCCTGGAGCTCTGTGCTTGCCCTTCAGGGAGCCTAAAAAACTTTCCTCTGGGAGAGGGACAGCTAGCCTCTCGGGGTCGCGAGGAGAGGCAGAGGAGGAGGGTGCCGGATCTGTGCGCCTTGGGGGCCCAGGGCTACACAATAGCCCCTGTGGCTGCCACTCTCTGGCTTAAGTGGTTGCCTGGGTAACAGCAGGGGCTAGTTTCCACCAATCCATGGCAGAGGCTGGGCGGGGTGGGGGGAGGGAGGCCAGGCAGGAAGGGGGGTGCTGTCCCCCGTGCTGGATCCTATATAAGGAGGAGAGATGCGATCGGCCGGAGTGGTCTGGGCTTCGCTGTCCCCCAGTGGACCTGGAGGCGAAGCATAAAGATGCTCAGGATCAACTGCTGCGCGCCCGGGTCCTGGGGCAGCTTCTGGGCCATCCTGACCTTGGTGGGGCTGGCCACTCGTGCAGGTGAGTGGGCAGCAGGCAGGGTGGGGTGCGAGGCAGGGTTCAGGGAAGGACCTTTCAGCCCTAACTGCACACAGGCGGCCAGGAGGGGGCAGTGTTCACCCAGCCCAGGGGAGCGACAGGAGAACTGGACGGGTCCTGGGATGACTCCCAGAGCCAGGCGGGCAGCCTGCCTTAGAGGGGCGCAGGGGCTGGGCAGCCGGCAGGGATCTTAGCAAGAACACCCTCCATTGCCCATTGTCCCAGCCGCGGGGCCCAGGCAGACAGAATGGGGGTTCTTCAAAGTGACAGCTGGGGAGGCGGGGCTGGGACATTCCCCACCTCCCCGCCTTTCTCCCCACTCCCTCTCACACACAGATGCTCCGCTGCCGTGTAGGGCTCTTCCCTGCTAGTAGTCCACACGCGCCGCAGCCTCTGTGTGTGCACGCGCGCGTGCTCAGAGTGTGACGGTGCCCATCTGCCACCGTCAGACACCTCCTTGGTGCCTCTCCGTCCTCCCTCTGCTCGGGCAGCAAGCCAGCAGCGCTCTCTGTCAATGGGTTTTCTGTAAATGAGCGCAGGTTCTCATCTGATGGCCACAGCACTGTGGAAGCTTGAGAGGGGGATGCCAGCCCGACACCCAGCTCCCCGAGGGGCCACTTTGGAACCAGCCTACCCTTGGGGCTTTTCTGCAGCCCCCCCCCACCTGCCGCACAGACCCAGGACCCAAGAGGGCAGGGCTCAACCTGGAAAACGCTTCCCTTCCATGCCAGCTGCCTGGGCTCCTGCCCGATCCTCATCCCCATTCACTGCTCCGGCCTCCCTAACCCTCCATCCCCTTCCAGAACCTTCCAAGGGCTGGTTCCTCTACCTACACACACACTCTTCCTGACTGGCTCCTTAGTTAGTTAGTTAGTTAGTTAGTTAGTTAGTTAGTTAGTTAGTTTATTTGTTTATTCATTTGTTTTTGTTACTGGGGATTGAACCCAGAGGCATTCTACCTCCAAGCTATACCCCCAGCCCAATTTTATTTCTTATTTGGAAACAGGGTCTCACTAGGTTGCTGAGAGTCTCACTACTTGCTGAGGCTGTCCTCAAACCTGTGATCCTCCTGTCTCAGCCTCCCAAGTACTCGGATTACAGGCGTGCACCACCACACCTGGCTTATTTTTATTTGTACAGGGGATGGAACCCAGGGGCATTCTACCTCCAAGGTATACCCCCAGTCTTTTTTTTTACTTTTTTTTATTTTGAAATGGGGTCTTGCTAAGTTTCTAAGGGTCTTGCTAAGTTGCTGAGGCTGGCCTCAAACCTTTGGTCCTCCTGTCTCAGCCTCCCAAGTATTCAGATTACAGGCATGCACCATCACAACTGGATGACTCCTTTAACATCCTGCCTCCTTTAACACTAGGGTGCTAGTGGGTGTGGTGGAGCATGCCTATAATCCCAGTACTTGGGAGGCTGAGACAGGAGGTTCACAGGTTCGAAGTCAGCCTCAGCAACTTAGTGAAGTTCTCAACAGCTTAGAGAGATTCTGTTTCCAAATAAAAACAATAAAATAAGATAGGGCTGGATCTCAGAGGTAGAATGCCCTTGAGTTTAATCCCTAGTACCACACACACACACACACACACACACACACACACACACATACGCAAACCACTAGAGTGCTTACATGGGTACTTATCTGTCTAGTATGCTAATTTGTGCTTTCATGAGCATAAGGATTTGGTCTCTTCTGTCCACTGCCATATTCCAAGCTCTTAGGAGAGTGTCCAGCACATAACAGGTGCTCAATAATTCTTCGTTAATGAATGTGCTACTTTTTTTGGTACTGGGGATTGAACCCATGGGTGTTCTACCTTTGAGCTACATCCCCAGCCCTATTTTATTATTATTTTGAAATCAGGTCTCATTAAGTTGCCGCGGGCCATGCTAGGTTGTTGAGGCTGGCTGCGAACCTGCCATCCTGTCTCAGCCTCCTAAATACTGGGATTATAGGCATGCACCACCATGCCCGGTGAATATGCTACTTTGTGTATGTGTGTATGTATGTGTGTGTATGGGGGGGTACTGGGGATTGAACCCAGGGGCATTCTACCTCCAAGCTATACCCCCAGCCCTATTTTTATTTTTATTTTAAAACTGGGTCTTCCTAGGTTGATGAGAGTCTCACTACTTGCTGAGGCTATCCTCGAACCTGTGATCCTCCTGTCTCAGCCTCCCAAGTACTGGGATTACAGGCATGTGCCACCATGCCTGGTGAATGTGCTACTTTTGACAACCCCTCTGGGCAGGCATGGGGGGGAATGAGGACAATTGTTTTAGAGGGTTGGAGGCCAAGCGTTTCCTCAGCCCTCTCCTTGGGGTCTGGCATCATGGAGACTACAGATGGTCTGTAGCCTCTCCCTGCCTGGAACCCACCGCCCTTCCAAGAGCATCTTCCCAGGTTTGCATTGGTAGGTAGCATCTTTTCAGGTATGCATCCTTGCACCTGCTGGGCACAAGCAGGTGTGCACACACCGCTTGTCTTGGTCTCTCTTCCTTCCCCTGCACCCCCATGCACAGCTATCTCCAGCCGGGCCCTCTGCCCCCCCCCCCCCCGGCTGAGGCCCCGTGTCTAGGTGCCTTCTCAGGCCGTGCTGTCTCCCTTCCTGCTGCAGCCCAGAGAGCCGATGTGGGCGGAGAGGCAGCGGGCACCTCCATCAACCACTCGCAGATGCTGCTCCACCGCCTGCAGGAGCTGCTGCGGCAGGACAACGCCAGCGACGTGGTTCTGCGCGTGCAGGCCGCAGGCACCGACGAGGTGCGTGTCTTCCATGCCCACCGCCTGCTGCTGGGGCTGCACAGCCAGCTGCTCCGGGAGCTGCTGAGCAACCAGAGTGAGGTGCTGCTGCAGGAGCCCCGAGACTGTGCCGCCGTCTTCGACAAGTTCATCAGGTGGGGAACATCTCACCTCCCCGGCCGCTGGCTCCTCCACCCACGGGTCACGGGACCCCTTAGAGGTCATCAGCTGCTCCCCGATGCCATGAAGCCGACCCCAACCCCCATCCCTCCCCCCGCCACTGCCCTCTTGCACAGTGCAACTGGCTTCCTGCCTTGCCTATGTGCCTGTGTGGTTCGATGTCACTATCTCCCCCCCCCCCGCAATCCCCTTAGAGCTGTTTCCAGGATAGCTTTTAGAAAC